>JAJMDQ010000040.1:0-78679 GCA_030573815.1 Kurtzmaniella cleridarum | reverse complement strand
CAGCGGATTCACCTCTGCAACAGAATAAAATTAAATAAACAAGATTAAGTAAAATAAAGCAAAATAAATCAAAATAATAAAATAAAATGAAAGCAATTGCACAATATTCAAGCTTTAGTTGAGTTGAAGTTCTTTTCTCTCTCTCTCTCTCTCTCTCTCTCTCTCTCTCTCTCTCTCTCTCTCTCTCTCTCTCTCTCTCTCTCTGTTCTTTTCCACAAATTCATTCTATTCCTGACAACTATTGTCAGCAAATATAATGGTGTGCAGCGCGATATCAAAATTGTAAAATCGCAAATTACTACTTTATCCTATTTACCAAAAGTCTTATTAAATGGCAGACGGAGTAGTTTCAGTACAACAAAATGATTCGAATCAAAGGGCCATTGAGCTATTTGAAGAAGGAGTTGAAAAGGAGTCAAATGGACTTATGTCAGATGCGGTGGATCTCTACCGAAGAGCATTCAAATTGAACAATAAGGTCGATTTACTTTATCGTAAGAAGAAATCTATTCAAACTAATGCGATGCTTGTAAATAATCATCGGGGATTCATAGATGAGGAAATTGTCAAGCTGATTGATGTTGATAAACTTTTGGATAGTTTTGAAGGTCTTGAAATTCTACATAAGCATCAATCTAGCAATAGTGAGGATGATGAAAACACTGATACAATTGAAGAAACTAATGTAATACCCCCTTCGCCGTTATTGATGCTACCAAATGATATATGGGTCAAGATTTTAGAAGTCTTATTGATAGTTCATCCTGAATCGTGGTTTAACTTCTCAATTACTTGTAAGAAAAATGCATTTTTAGGATTTGGTAATTCAGTGCTATGGGAAAAATTGTGCAATTTGGTGTACCCTTTCCAAAATTATCAAGAAAATCTACAAGCAAGAACAATAGAATCAAATCCTGATCATCTACCATTCCCATTGACTCAAAGTCTTATCGTTCCACAGTATGATGGCTCGTGGAAGAAAATGCTTTCATGTCGACCTTTTATTAAATTTTCAGGGTGTTATATCAGTGTGGTAAACTATTGTGCAGAAGGTGGTAAAGCTGAGTTTTCTACTAGTTGGACCAATCCAGTAAGAGTAGTAACGTATTATAGATATTTAAGGTTTTTCCCTGATGGGAAATGTATAAAGATATTAACCCATGTGGAGCCTAAAAGAATAGTACCCACACTTTATAAAAATATAAAAGAATTACAAATTGGTAATGAAAAAATTGAAATATTTAATGGTACATGGACAATTAATGGAGATGGGGAAGTTCATTTAACTATAACAGAAGGTCCAGTGCCCATTTATAATTTCCATTATTTTTTCAATATAAAATCTCTGGGTCCAATTTTCCGTCATAATAAATTATCATGGATAAAACATCATGCAATTAAAAAGATTAATACATGGGACGACCATGATTTAGTTGAATTTCCATTGAAAAATGAAAAGCCTTTTATATTCCTGAGAGTTAAACGATATCATGAGCAAAATATATTGGAGTCATTAAAAAAGGTCGAATCGTCATAACTAAAGTTAAACGTACATATATGATTAAATTTGTTTTAAAACTATTTTGTAACATTACTTCATTTAATGCAAAAAATCCACGCAACCAATACTTATGGATTGGCAGTAATGAACTCATGATTCAATTCTAATTTACGTGTTATATACATTCACATTTTTAAGTAAGTATTTATCTAGTAATGTTTTATTTTAATAGAAAATGAAAAAAAAATATGCATTCATTACAACTCATATCAGGTTTAAAAACATTAATATCATTGGTATTAGAATACCAACACTAATTTAGGGGTTTTTTTTTGTTTTTTGTTTTTTTTCTTTTTTTTTTTTTGTTTTTTTTCAAATACGTTATCTTTACAAATATTTGCAAGCAGGACAAACAAAAAGGTCTTTACTTAAGTAATAAAAATGATGAATCTAGTCGCGACTTCATTCACACTAAAGGTAGAAGCAGGGAAGGGAGGAGGGAAAAAAATTGTAATGGCACATTATTGGGCATTATGAAACAAAAAAAAAAAAAAGCATTTGAAAGTGTTTTGTCTAAATTTTAAGATACCTTTAATAATCTAATAGAGTAAAACCAACCACTAGTACCTAATTGATTTATAGTTTAATGTAATTTTGTCTTTATTGTACTTTACTTGTCTCACTCATAATTAAAACAGATGTACCTGATTTAAGTTTAATTTTGTGTTATACGTGTACCTGTATATACGCCCTTCATCAGTTCGGCGTAATTCAAGGAATGTGAAATTTTTTTTTCATTGAGAAAACTTCAAATTCATCCATTTGAAAAGGCCAAATCAAAGGATATGTCCCGTTTCTTTGCCACAGGCTACACTTCTGACTCAAGTTCTGAGGAGGACGACCTTCTCTCTTCCTCTGAAGAAGAACTTCTTTCTTCCTCTGAAGAGCTTGAGAGTACTGATTCCGAATTCGCTAATGATCTGGATGATGATGAACTGGATTCCGATGACGACAAACCAGTTGGTCCAGCTTATTTCTTAAAGAAATCATTCCTTAAAGGTAGAAACGATGAGGATTCTGATGACGAATCTGGTGGTCGTCGTGTGGTCAAATCCTCTAAGGAAAAGCAGCTCGATGAAATGCGTGCTACTATAGATGCCATTGCTACCGCACGTCGTCTGGGGGATTGGACTGTCGTTCTTAGTGAATTCGATAAATTGAACCGTCAACTCATTCGTGCTCAACAACAAAATGTTGCTGTTCCAAACTTTTATGTCAAGTCTATTGCTGAAACTGATGACTATATCGTTGAAACTTCAGTAAATGAAAAAGAATCTTCCAAGAAGATGAACGCTGCCTTAGCCCGTTCTTTTAATACTGTTAAACAACGTATTCGTAAAGCAATCAAAGAGTATCAAGAATACGTTGATCTTTTTAGAGAAAAGCCTGAAGTTTTCGACACAGAACAATCCTTGGATGAATATATTAAACCAAAGGCTTCTGAGGTTTCTGTCAGTCAAGCTTCTGAAAATGCTAGATCTCTTTCTCCAGTTTTCCAAACTCTTAGACAAATTGCTGAATCTCGTGGTAAGAAGAATATTGATAGAATGGAGCAAATTCAAGTTTTAGAAGAACTTCTTTCAACTGTTAAGGAATCTGGTAAAACTTTTGAAATTATTTCTGTTTACCTTATGTTATTATCCGTTAGATTTGATGCTTCTTCAAACCTTGTGTTTATGCCAATTGATCAATGGAAGAATAGTCAAAACGATGTAAACGAACTTTTAGATCTTTTAAACAAATCTCTGGAATATCAAGTTTCTGAACGTGGAGAAGTTACCGATGATCTTGATATTGAACCAACTGCCAATGAAGCAGGTGTTAAAGTTATTTTTGGATCTATTACTTCATTAATTGAAAGATTAGACGATGAATTCACCCGTTCTTTACAAAATGCTGATCCGCATTCTTTAGAATACGTCGAGCGTTTAAAGGATGAAAGTACTATTTACAAATTATTAGTTAGAGGTCAACTTTACGTTGAACTGACTACTCCTGAACTGATTAGAGTTCAACAAGAAGCTGAACCATTGGTTAGAATTGTATCTCGTCGTATGGAACACGTTTACTACAAGCCTGATCAATTAATTATTGCCAATGAATCTGAAGCGTGGGAAGGTATTTCTGAAGATTCACTGATTGTTTCCAAGACTTCTTCTCCATCTGAGTTAGTTTCTGGTTTAGCTAAATACTTGGAAGCTCAACCAAACTCTATCTTCCAGAAAAGATCAGTACTTTGTTCTATTTACTATTTTGCTGTCAATAATAAGTACGCTGAAGCTAAAGAATTATTCTTAAACTCTCAATACTACAAGCTGATTAACCAAGCTGATCTGCAATTACAAGTTATGTACAACAGAGCTTTAGTTCAATTAGGGTTATGTGCATTCCGTTCTGGTAATATCGAAGAACTGCATCAAGCTTTAACTGAAATTGCAAACACTCAACGTTTGAAAGAATTATTAGGACAAGGTTTCTCTACCAAATATCCTAACCAAGCCACTACCGTTGAAAAGCAAAAATTATTACCATTCCATATGCATATCAATTTAGAATTATTTGAATGTGTTTATATGACTGGTACATTCTTATTGGAAATTCCAGCTTTGGCTGCTGCTTCCGATGTTCTGAAAGATCTGAAACGTAAACTGCTGATCAAACTGTTCAAGAGTAAATTAGAATTTTATGATAAGCAATATTTCACTGGGCCACCAGAAAGTATTAAAGATCATGTTGTTCATGCTTCTAAAGCTTTACAAAGAGGTGATTGGGCTAAAGCTTACGATCTTTTACTGCTGATTAAGATCTGGAAACTTTTCCCAGATAACGAATCTTTATTAGCTATGATGAAACAACAATTGCAAATTGAAGGTTTAAGAACGTACATTTTCACATACCGTCTGATTTTCCAAAAATTGCTGGTATCTAAATTACTGACTTTATTTTCTCTTGATGAAAAAACTGTGATTGATATTGTTTCCAAAATGGTCGAGGTTGATGAATTAAACGCCAAATTTGATGAATCCAACAAGTTTGTTGATTTTACAACTGAAGAACATCAAAGAACTAAATTGCAAGAATTGGCAATTGTTATGAATGAAAAGGTTAAACTTGTCACTGAAAAGAATGAAAAGACTGCTGCTAATGGACATAGTAGAAAGCAACCCCAAGGTCAACAAAAGGAACAAAAGGAACAACAGCAACAACAGCAACAAGAAGAGAACAGTAAATTTAGATATGCCAGCGTGAACACCAATAACGACGAATTTCAGTCATAGAATTAATTTGCATAGCATATAGTTTGAGTTAGGAATAATTAAAAGATATTATTATAAATTGTTAACTACCCTTTTTCTGCCGATTTTTGGTTGTGTTTTTTTTTTTTCTTTCTTTCTTCTTATTCAATAGATTTGAATACAAATAATAATCATATTTCGCGAGATGAGATTAATGTTTTTTTTTTCTTGCAACCAAACGATATAAGATTATGTCTCAACGTAAATTAAAAGTTTCAGCACTCTGTGAGTTGTGCCATGGTCGGAAAGCGGTAATGAAGAGACCGAAAAACCTTCAAAAACTTTGTAAAGAATGTTTTTTCAATGTTTTCGAAACAGAAATACACAATACTATTACCGATGCAAAACTTTTCCAGAGAGGCGATAGAGTTGCCATTGGAGCATCTGGAGGTAAAGACTCTACGGTGTTGGCATCTGTGCTTAAGACTCTTAATGAAAGATATGACTATGGTTTGGAACTTGTACTTTTATCAATTGATGAAGGTATTAAAGGGTATAGAGATGATTCTTTGGCTACTGTCAAAAGAAACCAACAACAATATGAGATGGATTTAGAAATCGTTTCGTATAAGGATTTATATAACTGGTCAATGGATGAGATTGTTTCTTGTGCTGGTATTCGTTCCTCTTGTACTTATTGTGGTGTATTAAGACGTCAAGCACTTGATAGAGGGGCTGCAAAGTTAGGGATTAATCACGTTGTCACTGGTCATAATGCAGATGATGTAGCGGAAACAGTTTTGATGAATATTCTTAGAGGGGATACAGCAAGACTTGAAAAATCAACTGCAATTATGACACTGTCATCTGGCTCACCTATAAGAAGATCTAAGCCTTTTAAATATTCTTATCAAAAGGAAATTGTGTTGTATGCTCACTATAAGAAGTTGGATTATTTTTCAACTGAGTGTACTTACGCTCCAGAAGCTTTTAGAGGAACTGCTAGAGAATTACTTAAGTCTTTAGAAGCTGCTAGGCCATCTTGTATTATGGATATTATTTATAGTGGTGAACATTTGGCTTTGGCACCGAAAAAGAAAAAGCCAACTTCGAAAAAGAAAGGTATTAAATCTGAACAAGAAATTAATGCAGACGGGTCTGTATCGCTTTTCAAAGATGGGAATAGATGTGAAAGATGTGGATATCTTTCGTCAAATAAGATTTGTAAAGCTTGTACATTATTAGCAGGATTAGAAGCTAGTAGAGCCAAAGTGAGTATTGAAGGTAATACATCCATTGATGGAGCTGCTAAGCTTACAAAGACTCTTGAACAGCTATCATTTTAAATAATAATAACTTTACTTATTTATTTATTTATTTATTTTCAAACTATAAACTGATCAAATATTGCGTTCCAAAATTATTTATAATTTTTGTCGATAATTGTGGGAAGCAGAGGCTTGAGTGGTAGGGAAAACCAAAGTATCGGCAATGACAGTATTTTGTCTTCTAGTTGCACCAAACACAATAACTTCGGCAATATCAGTTGGTGTTAATGGTTCCATACCTTCATAAGTGGCCTTTGCTAGTTTTTTATCACCTCTATATCTTACTTCAGAAAATTCAGTTTCCACTGCACCTGGATCCACTTCAAGAACTCTAATTTTGGTGTTGATTAGTTCTTTCCTTAAGGCTTCGGTGAAGGACTTTACTGAAGATTTGGTAGCACAATAAATTGCTCCACCTGGGTATGGATCTCTACCAGCAATTGAACCAATATTGATTATATCACCTGAGTTTTTTTTCTTCATAATGGGGAGAACAGCTTGAGTGCAATTGATTAAACCTAAAACGTTGGTCAGGAACATATCACTTATATCAGTCTGATCTATTTCACCTACTAAATCTTTACCTAAAGCTTTCCCTGCATTGTTAACTAGGACATCTATATTGGCAAATCCTGTAGGGAGACTTTTAACAAAAGAATAAATGTCTTCCCTTTGAGACACGTCAAGTTTTTCATTATGAATTTTAAGAGATGGATATTTTTTAGTTAACAGATTAGATATTTCAGTTAACCTTTCTCTTCTTCTGGCAGTGAGAATTAAATTGATATTCCCATTTGCTGCTGCTGCAAACTCTCTAGCGGTGGCTTCTCCAATACCTGAAGATGCGCCTGTGATAAGAATTGTCTTGTTGGCTAATCTTTCTGCTGCTCTTACTCCGTATGACATTACAGATGGATAAAGGTCTTTGAGCGAAATTTTATGGGGAACTACAATTAATTAAGAATAATAAATTTAAGAATAAACTTTGCAATTTAAAAAAGGGGTGTGCAAAAAATAGATACAGGGTGGGAAAAAAATTGCATATGAAAGCAATTTGAAGGATGAATTTTGAAAATTAGGGTATATGAACGTTTAATAGCTTAATCGTAATTCAATACTACGCTCATTACTTGGAAAAAATTAAAAAGACTCAATTCAAATAATAATTTAATATACCTATTCTATCTAATTAGATTCTCTATAGATATGCAGAGCTGAAGCTTGATTAGTGGAGAATATTAAAGTTTCCGCAATGACAGTATTTTGCTTTCTGGAACAAGCAAAGACAATTAGTTCTGCAATATCATCAGCGACCAATGGTTCAGTTCCAGCGTAAACAGCTTTTGCCTTTTCTAAATCACCTTTAAATCTAACATTAGAAAATTCAGTTTCCACATTGCCCGGGTCAATTTCAATAACTCTAATCTTTGTACTAATCAATTCTTTCCTAAGAACATGAGAAAAAGATTTAACCGCAGCTTTAGTAGGGCAATAGATACCTCCACCAGGGTATGGGTCTCTTCCTGCAATAGATCCAAGATTAACAATATCACCTGAGTTCTTCTTTTTCATTATTCTAAGAACTGCTTGAGCAACAGTGATGAAACCTAAAACGTTAGTATCAAACATAACCTTGATATCTTGAGGATCAATTTGACCAACTTCATCTTTGCCCAAAGCTTTCCCAGCATTATTGATAAGAATATCAATGTCGGCAAATTCTGAAGGTAAGCTTTCAATGAAGGGTTCAATTGTTTCAATTTTAGATACATCTAAGGCTGCAGTATGTATTGAGATGTCATTGTAAGCTTTTTTTAATTCTTGAGCTAATTGGGTCAATTTATCTTCCCTTCTAGCCGTAAGAATCAATTTGATGTTACCATTTGCAGAAGCAGCAAATTCTTTAGCTGTGGCTTCACCAATTCCAGCTGAAGCTCCAGTAATGAAAATTGTTTTCCCATTCAACCTTTCTGCGGCTTGAGATCCAAAGGGCATTTTAATTGAATTGTATTATAAATAATTCAAGTTAAATGAAATACTAATTGAATTTGTGGAGATTTGAAATTAATGCGGGTATTAATAAAAGTGCGCACTAATGGATTATTATTTCCAGTTCCAAATTATTATATAGTTTGGGAAAATTGCGTATCAGGGGTAAATTTTACTGCAAATTCATATGACTCAAATTTCTAGGTGAATTGGCGAAAAATTAGAATCAATCAAGACAATTGTAGACTTTAATAGAGTAGAAACATTATACTTATTTGATAAGAGGGATTACTAATTAATTAATGAATGATTTTAAACCTTAATGTAATATAACGATAGTAATTCTATTGCAACTATGGGAATGGTGGTATCCCGAGTCAAATGATAAGAGCTAAACACTGTATTAAAATGAAAAGAAAACTTCTAGTTTGCTAGTTTAAAATTAACAGCATAATAAAACTTAACAAAGTTAATGAGATATAATTTTGAAACGAGTTAGCATAAATAGAATGAGAAACATACTCTTTAAATCTACAAGAGTTGAAAAAAAAAGGAATGAAATTTTTCGGTGTTACAAATATATTCGACTATCTACATTTGTAGAATACAAATTTCAAATATGAAACTATAACCATACATTAATGAATTCTATCAAAATAGCTTAATAGAAGGTACTTGGAGCGTGAGCTTGGTACAATTTCTTGGACTTTGGAATTCTGTGTGGAAGAGGGAACTTCAAGTCCTTGGTTAAGTATTGCTTGACGTATTGTCTCTTGACATCTTCGGTCTTAGCTAATTCGACGACCTTTAAGATGTGAATAGATCTAAATCTAGCTCTGTGTCTAGCAGCCAAATCTTGGTACATGGTTTCAACAGCACCAACTCTGGTAACGTCACGGTATTCCTTGTACATGTTGTGAATACCAGATCTAGAGTCGTATCTGATCCAGATACCGAAGGTCTTAACCTTGGTTGGGTTGGAGTCAGAGATGACGTTGACAGAAACAATTTCACCGGAAGCCTTCTTAACCTTGTGCAATTTTTGCAAGAAGTACCAGTAACGAGACTTAGCAACAACAGTGTTTGGAGCAAAGATTCTCATTCTGTACAACTTTGGCTCTGGGACGCTCTCGGTAGGGAGACGACGACCAATAACCTGATATTCGTTTAATCTAGACATTCTGTTGATGTTAGTAAAAAGTTTGAACAGAAAGGAAAAAAGAAAAATTTATTTGAATTTCCAAAGATGATGAGCATATGAATGAAAAAAAAAACCAGTCAAATTTGGACATAGGCACAAGACTCTGAAATTGTAGGACTTTATTAACTTGGGAATTTAAAGTATAGTGTCCATGCCATAGAATATACCCATTTGGTATATATTGTTGGAGTTTGTTAATTACTTGTCGAAAACTTTAAGCGTTTTTCCAGTTTTTGTACTGCCACCTGGGCTAGATAATAAAGTCTATCGCTGTATCTTACATATCTGTTGCCTTGAGCTTTGTTTCGTTTTTTTCATCATTCATATACCAGTTCATAATTGTTTATTTCATCTTTGTTCACAACATACTTTTATGGTTTGCCAAATAAAAGGTAATCTGTAAAGGTGTTTTTCACTTTTGTTTTTCCTCACAGAGTATGGAGTGGAATGCGATGTTACACAAAACAGAGCCGGCACGTTAAAAAGCAGTCACTACAAATTTGTTAAACTACAGTCACGTGCATTTAATCCTTGAGGTTTATATTAGTAAATGTACACGTGCATAGGGGCTAAAGCCCTAACATATATTGTTTCAAATCGAGACGCAAACTTCCTTCACTCCAAATTGGTTACAATTAGCTAGTCGAGTATTATACTGTATATCCTAACCATCTACAATTGTGATCAAATAGACATGAACGTATATTAAATCAATTATTTATTTGTTTATTTATTTATTTATTTCTTATTAATTTTTTTATTTATTCATATATTTATATATTAGCTTATTCATGTGTGTATATTTATTTATATATATTGCTTAATAGATACCTCTTATTGTACCTTTTCAGCGTGTTCCCTCATCTTTCTTTCTCTTTTAGCTTTAGCAATATGTCCACTCTCGGTACCTAAGAAATAATCAAACCACCTGAACGAAGATGCGTAGTTACCAATAAAGAAACGATGATGATCATCATGGTGATCGGCACCGGCCCAAAAAGGCAAGAAGTGATGTAATGACCATGGGAACTCGTAACCTGAATGGGAATCAACTGCTTGGAATAATCTAAGAGTAATCCAAAAAGTTAAAGTGAATAAATGTAATACTGGTAAGTGCCAATGTGGTTTATATTTACTCAAATAGGCATAAATTATTGGGAAACCAACTGTCCCAAAACCTAAGGACATAACTTCAACTGGGTGCGCATATTCTGCAGTTAACCCAAAAGGTGCGGCATATTTATGATGTTGCTTATGGATATTTTTATAAAACCAAGCAACATGGAATAATCTATGAGCCCAATAATGCCAGAAATCTTCAAGAACAAAAAACAAACAAATCTGTTGGAACATAGTCCAATAACTTGGAAATGGTACTGATATAGAAATATTCAAACTTTGACAAAGTGGGTGAAATAACCAGATTGGCAATGCTTCAACCAACAAATGAGATTTGAGTACAGCTTTCAAGCATTCCCATTGCTCTTCTTTTGAAGGAACTTTATTTGCTTGAATCTTCCATCTGTTAAAATAAGGAATGGAATCAATAATCATCCACGGGATACATCTGCCAAAATAAACAACTTCATGAGTAACGAAAAATAATAAACCAGTAGCAAGGATATCGTTATTCATATAAATATACCAAGAAGCCCAAAGTCTTTCTAATGGGCCTAAAGGTATAACATTTGATTTACCAAGTTCATTATAAATTTCAAAATATGACAAAGGCTGTGACACTTGTTGAGGAGCAAATGCGGCCAAAGATGTTGTGTAATTGAACATTGCTAAAAAATATGAATACAATTATGTTCTTTTACAATAAATTTGGACACTTTTCTTAAAATATTAACAGTTGATATTAAAGCTTTGAAATACTTCAAATCATTATCAGTTATTCCACTTGCTTAAATACAAAATCATTTCATCTAATACACAAGGACAAATTTGGGCAGTATTGCAACCAAATGGTGTGATTCATGCAGGTGCTCATGCAACAAATTGTATACGACGCGTTAAACGACGTATACATAATTAACTTACAATATAACTCAAGCAAATAAAAAAAAAAAGATATACGAGTTAATTAAATAAGTACATATTTGTAGCTATTCAATGGTTGAATTTTTTCAAAACAAAAAAAAAAATAAATAAAGAGTAGGAAAATAATTTTTTAGATAAAAGAAACCCACCCAGATAAAGCGACTTTATATTAGAGATTGAACCGTGCTCTACTCATGTGTTTTATTTATTAATTCAAAGAAATATAAGGTTTTGAAATTTGTTAGTTTCTTCAAACCAAATATCCGAAAATTTTTTATTTATCGTATAGTGTTTGGTAATATTGTTTGATAATTTTTTTTTTTTTAATTTTTATTACACAATATTCGCGGAATCAAATGTGGATATTAACATGCCAGGTTTTATAAAACATGTCCTTTGGGAAGCGTTAAAGTTTATTCCCCTATAGTAATTTGTTTTCACAAGAAAAATTTCATAAATGTATGAGAAAAAAAATTTCCTTTGCCTATTTCTTTTTCATATCCTTAGTTTCTTTTTAATTTTTATTTATACATGATTCTCTTTTTTATTACTATAAATATTATTATTACTCTAACTAATACTATTACTACTATATTTTGTCGTTTCTTTTCTTTTTTTTTATTTATTTTTTATTTTATTTTACTTTTTCCTTTGCTTTTGAATAATTTGGACTCTATCACTAATAAACTCTTTCCTTTGGTAAAATATCAACTAACAAGCTATTATCAACATTAGAACCAACCAATCCATTTTTGTCTTTATACAACTTGATGTTTTCAAAGAATTGATCAAACAAAAATGAAGTGTCTAATGGACCACCTTTAGCTTCTGGATGGAATTGAGTAGAAAAAATTGGCTTGTATTTATGTCTCATACCTTCATTTGATAAATCATTCAAATTAGTGAAATATGGTTCCCAATCGTTTGATAAAGTATCAACATCAACAGCATAACCATGATTTTGCGAAGTAATATGACATTGACCAGTAACAGTATCAAGGGCAGGAATGTTATGAGCTCTGTTACCATATTTCAATTTGATAGTCTTTGCCCCAGATGCCAATGCTAATAATTGATGACCTAAGCAAATACCAAAAATTGGTAATTCATCATATAAGTTCATGGTTTTTTCTAAACTTTCCACAGTTGAAGAACAATGGGTTGGGTCACCTGGGCCGTTGGAGATGAAAACACCATCAAACTTATTAGCAATTTTATCAATAGGATAATTGTAAGGGAAAACAGTCAAGGATGCACCTCTTTCCACTAAACAACGCAAGATATTCTCCTTAGCACCACAGTCTAAAACTGCAATATGGTAGCCTTTGGAATATTCTTTTGGGCAAGCAACATGGAAAGGCGCCTTAGTGGTCACTTTGTGGACCAAGTTAACAGTACCAGGATCTTCAAATGCAGCATCTTCATCTGCGTCATATTCTTCTCCGACAGTGATTCTAGCTAACGAAGAACCTTTATCTCTTAAATAACTAACTAATTGTCGGGTATCAACCCCAGTAATAGCAGCAACACCAGATCTTTGACACCATTGTTGAAGAGATTCGACTGCAGTCCAATGAGAGTATTCTAATGCAACATCAGCGACAACAATACCAATACATTGAACAGCGGGAGATTCCATATATTTTAATAAATTAAATTGATCTCTTTCAGTTGATGATGGCACACCATAATTACCGATGAGCGGTTGAGTGAAACATAAAATTTGTCCCTTGTAAGAAGGGTCAGTCATGGATTCTGGATAGCCAACAAGAGAAGTAGTGAAAACTGCTTCTCCAGAAACGTTTGTATTGGCTCCAAAGGAATAACCGCTGAAAACTGGACCTCCTTTTATAGTAAGAGTGGCTCTATCAAGTTTAGAAGTCTTGTTTATAAACCCGGTACCAGTTGCAAGTGCACGTTGAAATCTTCTAAGCATCTTTGCAAACTTGTTTGAATTTCCAAAATTATTTAGAAAGGGAAAAAATGGGCCCCAAGAGGTTTAAAAGTTTTCCACTGATTGCGAATCGCGGCTAATTTTTTTAGCCTCAACACGAGTTACCTAATTAGGCCATGAGTCACTGTGCACGTGACACGCTCTATTGTTGCAAATAGCTCCTATGATGTCAACAAAAGTGCAGTAATATTAGTTTATCATTTTATAACCAGCAAAAAGCTACAGTACTTAGTCAATGGTATATGGAAAATTGATTGATAAATGATTAAGATATAACTAGCAAATGCAAATTGAAGAGAATCGAATACTATATATGAACATTTAATTATTTACCCAACCAATATAGGAACATCAACTTTAAGAATATTGTCCGTAAACTCTTTCAGATCAGACGAAGGCGTCCCCTTATATTTGACCAATACTTGTAAACAGTATATACGACCAACTAAGCACGTTTGAAACAGAGGAATCAAAGTCACGTTGTGCTTATTGATGGTATGCAATGGATATTCTATCGTTTTCACGTATGTGATTTGTCGTTTCTTCCCTTGTATAAATTCCCAACTTCCTTCTCCATTTAGTAAATCAGAGTGTGATTTCTCAGTAATCGGTGCAAAATATTCTCTGATTGTATCCTTTTTGGCTGATAAAGATTTCAAAGATTCTAAATATAATTGCAGTTCCCTTGAAATTTCAGTTTTATTGGATTTTAAAAAATCACTATAATCAAATGCCTGATCTTTCAATTGTTGAATATTGTCCCTAGTGATTTGAACGTCATCTGTATTGGTATAAACTTTTTCATTTCTTGGATCACAATGGAAAAAATCGTAACCTAAATGAACAGGGAGTGGGAAATCTGTATTATACAGCCATGCCACGATATTAGTCTCAATGTATGCAATCTTGGGAGGTAAATTGTTTTCATCGACAGGTTTGAAAACCAATGTAATACGAACTTTATGATCAGCTTCTCTGGAATAAATTTCACTGATGTTAGTGTGAATTATTGGAGGATTTGTTGAACCCCCAGTTGAAACTGGTGATGAACTAGGTGTTAAAGAATTCGTAGTCACGTTCATACTACCATTGTTATAATTGGATAGAATTTTAGGCAGACCATAAGAAATCATTTCATTTGGAACTTTAACAAATAATTTCAGACTACCTATTTTAATTAACAGCAGAAGAATTTTCTTCTTCTTTTTACCCCAAATGTCATGGTATCTAGATGACCCAATCATTTTAAAGTTATAATAATAATGATTATCACCTGGTTCAAGTGGTTCAGTTAAATTTGACATATTTTGCAAGAATTTATCTTTCATTATCAAATTATGCTTATGCGCCAGAGTGCGGGCTGTACTATTGAACATCAAATTTTTCTTTTTAATTTGAGAATCTTCAAGTTCTTGTTCTAATAATTTATTATCTATTTCTCTTTCTAATTGATAGTTTAGCTCATTGATATATCTCCAAGAATTCATGTTCAAATACAGTTGAAATAACTTCCCATCAATACCTAATTCATCATAAGTTCCTGAACCATAATGAAAATCTAAATTATAATAAGGTAATTGACGTGAAAGATTAGGGATAAATCTTAGGAAATATTGAGAAGATGCCAGAACCACATAGTCCTCATCTTTGGTTGAATCATTAATATCGTGATGCAGAAAGCCTTCATTTTTGGAATTTAACTTGTCAATGAATTTAGCTTCTATCGTGTATGAAATGGAAACATCATCAAATGCATAATCTCTGGTTAAAACTGGAGTCCCTCTAACGTTGAGAAATCCATATCCCAATGTTTTATTAAGTGCCACGGTAGTACCTCTATTGGAGAAGCAAGTGGTATCAAATCCCATCAGAGGAGGTGGGAGTATATGAGAGAGAACACTATTCATGCAAACATTATCCAAGAGTTTTTCAGGAAACCTAAAGTTGAAAAATTTCTTGTAAGTTGTAAGTGGTTGGAGAATTCTTTCATCAGGGAGCCCCAAGATGGATCCATCATGCTTATCTATACTGAATGCCTTGTATTCAACGGCTGTCAGTGAAGGAACTAATGTATAGCTATACAGAGCATTTAAATCATACATTTTAAGAATTTTTTTAGTTAACATCTTACGGATTCGTCCATAAGAATTTGCATTTGGTGATCTTTCAGTTGCCTTAATAGTCCCTTCCAAAGTGACAATAAATAACCCAAAATCGACCGGTTTATCCAGATTATTTGTGATCAAAATGTAACCATTGACCATATCTCCCAGAGAATATTCTTTAAGTCGAGTCTCATTATTTGCTGGTAAATGAGGTTGTGCAACGTCTTTAGTTACTATAATTTGGATGCTTATGGGTGATGAATGTGTTTTAGGGAGACGATCGATGTTATCCAATACAGTGTGGCCATATGTTTCACTAGTAGCAGTTGTTGAAGCTTCAGTTCGCAAATGTTCAGATTGTGGAATATCGTGAATATTATTTATTTCTTCACCAGGAAGTAAAGGATGATCACCTAATCCAAGAGAATTCAAATTTGAATCAAGTGAATATTCCATTGGTCTATTTTCATTAGATGACGAGGTAGGAGGTAACAGAGGTCTCGAATTTACTGAATCATTATAGCCAGGTGGTCGACCAGTTAAATTCTCAGAGAATTGAGAATTATCCCGTTTTAGAATCAGTTGAAACATTTGGAACGATGGTAATACATCAAAGTATTCAGTAGTTGAATGCGACAGTACAGAGTTTATAGGATAAGATGACAGTCGATCGATTCGCTGCTGAAGCTCAGCTGAAGATTTATATGGCTTTGAAGCTTTGTTTCCATGACTGGCAGTTTTCTTGAGACCAAACTTGGGTGGACCATGCGATGTAGTTTGCGCTTTAGATGTCTGTGGGGAAAGTGAAGTTCTGAAAATCAGGGAGCTGCTATGTTCTGAAACTGAGGGTGGGAAAGCTTCACAAGATGAAAGCAGGCTTGAATCATTAGAAAAATCGTATGATGGAGGTTCCTCTGATGGGGATGGTTGATTCTTTGAATCCATAAACGATACTAGTATACGGCTGTGATTTTTTTTTTATTACGATCAATATATACTCTTAGCTACGAAAATCATAAATGTTTAGGTAAAGACACGAACGTTGATATATGCGAAAACTTATACTACATATACAAAATCGATTAAAATAAAAGATGGAAATCTACAATTAATATGCGCCAAACTCTTTTTGATATATTCCTAGGTGTTAGTTGATATAAAGTTCTAAAAAAATAATAAAAAAAATTGTAAAAATCCATAGCATTAATCAGACTGACATGCAAATCGTTTTAGTTTTAAGATCTTGGACGTAAGTCTCAACAAACATAAAAAAAGTAAGAAATCATCATAGTAAATGAGATATTATCATACATACAAGTTAAAAATAAAAAGAAAAAAAAAACACTCTTTTCAGTATATTTCATATAAATAGCAAAGCTAAGTTAAACATTATGTATTGAAAGGGTCAGGTACCACGGCCGGTCAAGGCCGAAATATTCATCAACGTTATGGAATTACAAGTTCCGTAACACAGTAGACCGTCGTGAAATGTGGTGAAATCATCATATACTTTCAAATAATAATCCAAACTTCACATTGCATATTTATATTACTTATGAATACTTTGAAAACAGAAAATCACCTGATTTTCAGCTCTAAAAATAAACTGTAAGAATACAAGCAATATCAGACATGAAAAACTTTATCTGCATTGATAAATCTTAGACATATGCTTGTCTTTTTTTTTTCAAATTCATCTTATATTACCCTCCTCTTGACAAGCCATATAAAGCAAAAGAAAATCAGTTAATTCCTGAAATTTATCATTTTCACATTAAAAAAAGGAATACTAAAATGGTTAGTATTTTTTATACGTAAATCATTGGTTCAATCTATTTGAAAGAATTTTTAACTTCAGAAAGGCATGAATGGTATAAAAAAAAGGTTGTCTTCAGCGGGAATCCCGAATCAGACTCGTCATCTTAGTAATCATCATTAAGTTATAAATACTGCATGTATAGATTTTAATTTCTTTGCAAATAGTCATCGTCGTTATTCATTATACATACTATTAACTAAAATTGTTAGTAAAAATATATTTTGCAAAAAATATTTTCTTTGACAATTAAATCAGTTAAGGTAGGTTTCTGAGGCCTACCAATAATGCGTTGTCACTCACGGCAATCAGTGCCCAGTGCAATAATTCCTCATTTTAATTTGTGAAATGATTATTACATACCTAAAATGTTAGTACAAAATTCCAAATATAACCATTATGGTTAAATATAGTTATTATGCATAAATTATCAGTGTTGTGCAAAAACTTATCAATCATAGAGATTCAGCCAGTAATTCCAGCTTTGTTTTTGTTAAGTCATCATGTAAATGCAAAATAATATCAAAATATGTTATACATACGTTTTAATCATAATTCTATGTTAGTACTTAAAATTCAATATTGAATGACTAGTTATCATGACGGACTCTGTCAGAATAAAAATTGTGATCATTCTTAATTAGTCACAAACTCTAGTTTGATTATTAAGGTTGGATCATCACACCAGAGTGTTATGAGCAAGTTCATATTAAATTTGTAAGACAACATACAGATTGGGAATAATTCTGAAAGCAATTAGGAAATGAATTTCCTTATAGAGCTCTTAGATTTAGTCCATATCTAAAAAGATGATGATATAAGAGAGGAAAAGAAAAAAATTTTTTTGGAAAGCGAAGAAATATTCAATTTAGAGTTCCGGGTAAATTTGTAGAAGCGAGGGCTTTTTAGGGTCTTTTTTTTTATTTTTTGTTTTTCTGAGAAAATGTATACCCCTTTTGTTTAGTGATAAACAAATGTATACCATATTCCTCTATCCCTCTACCCTTTTATTATACCAATTAAGCTCTTAGCGCCTTGAAAATGTTATTTGACATTCTCCACATTAATTAGCTATTTTGTATATTTAATTATAGAATTGGAAGCTTCATTAAAAAATTAATGGTGAGGAGGTGTTTTTTTTTTTTTTTATTGTATACTTACCACATTTTTACAGTAAGATTTGATCTAGAGATGAAAATAACATATTTGTTGCGAATTTTACATTTAATGGAAAAAAAAAATCTTTTATAATAATATTAACGTCATGGAGTGTAGATTCATGAGTCGCTACTACACACATTTTTATATTGTTGTTTTCCTTTTCATAAAATTAAAATTGTTTAATCTATGTAATGTACAAGTACTATGCAGATGCTAATTTTTTTCACAGATTTCCATTCATAGGAGGAGGGGGAGGAGGAGGAGGCATAAAAGGCATCATGGGGAAAGGCATTCCTGGCATGAAAGGTATAGCTGGAAATCCAGTATTTTGCTTTTTCGTTGCATTACCTTCAGACTCTAGAGTATCGGCATTTCTCTTTTGTGAAGGATCTTGAATATCCAATTCTTTAGATTTCTTTTCAACATACTCTTTAATATCTTTCCCTAATTGTTCATTCTTAACCAAGGCATCTAAAAATATATCTTCTTTATTACAATTAGGACAATGGAAATCGTTTTCAATCAAGAAGTTTTCTAATTCTGGTTGATAATAATTATAATTTTTCATTTTTTGTAATTTCAGTTTATCTTGACAACATGGAGTCATGACTATTGGAATCTTTAAAAGTTGTTTAACTTCTGAAAGAGGATTTAAGTATTCCCATAATTGATCTTTTTCAACTGCTTCTAAAATTTTTTGCTCATATTCAAATTGAGCTTTATTAGCAGCTTGTTGTTGCTTTTCTTGATATGCATTCCAAGTTTTACTATCGGCCAATGCAAGTACATACTCTCCATTATCAGTAACCATATAAACATTACCTTGAGCATCCACCAAGTCTCCATTTTCATTTGTTGTAATTGAAGATCCTTCATAATTAGCAGCCTCTTTAGATATGGTTTTAAGATAAGATCTAGGAATACCAGTGGTTCTTTTGATCTTTTTCCCCTCATAGTTTGGGTCTGAATTTGTAGGGCAGTTTCGTATCCAATGGTCTTTACCTCCACATCTATAACACATATAACCTGGTGGTGGTTGATCTTCTGGGTTTGTACTACCTGCGTTAGGCTTAGAGAAAACCATCTTATGATTTGATAATTCGTCTTGAGTTTGTGCCCAAGCATTCAGTTGATTCTCAAACATCAATTTAATTCGATCTTCTTCCAGTATATTTTCATCCATAGTTTTACTTGTAGTATCAACTGAATTTATTGGAGTGTTGATTATTTTTTTGGAGATTCTTGGTTTACCTGATATATATCTTGCAGCGTTATTGAATTTACCATTACGCAGCCCAGCAGGCAGTCTTCTAGCTATAACAAATGTAGAACGAGGAATGACATCTTGATCGTTATCATATTCAACGTCTAACTGATCTTGGTGATATAATCGAAGATTAAAATCAGTTCCACTTCCTAAATTGTTTTGAACAATAATTTCGTGTTTAAGATCAAATACCGAAATCCCAGTCCCATCAAAATGAATAGTAGATTTCCCCTTCTGATGAATAAACTTATAAAAGATAGTAGATGACATTTATATACGATTTCACCACCGTTGTTCTTTTTTTTTTCTTCTTAATCAACAAATTGTAATTAGATTGATATTTTAGATTTTTTGGGATCCTGTACATGAACTAAATTTTTCTAGTGTTTATTCTCAATATACTTAATGTTATACTTATTATTATTATTATTACTCAATTCTATTTATTTTTATTTTATTTTTGCGCAAAGAAACATATCCAATTTTCTTTAACTAGCGCTTCATCTTGTTTTCAAATTTTTTTTGAAATTAATGTCCTTAGTTAGTACGACAGTGGTAGGGTATTCTGATACCTTACCTGTTCTTGAGGTCAAATTACCATTGAAATATTTTAACTCCCAGAAAAAGAAGCAAGATTTCACCAAACAGTTAGTTGATGTTGGGAAAATAATTTCGTTGGAAAATGTTAGCGGGTCTTTTATTGATGAAATTTCAGTCAGTTTGCTCAAGGATAAAACAACAATTGATATAATCCCCGTGGTTTCTCAAGCAAACAGTCTTGATCTTTCATTTCAAGCCATAAAATTAAAACTTCCACATTCTGTGGTTTCTCCTGCGTGCGTTCTGGTTCAATTTATCCAAGATGAAGAGTATTTGTTACTTGATCTTATAGATGAGAATTTCCTTTTCATCTCAGTTAAAATCTTATTAGAAGATTTTATAGTAGATTCAAAGAAAAACATTAATTTAACCTTAGAAAATTTCAGCGCTTGGGGTCACATATCTGTTCCGTATTCATTTGAATTAAGATCTGCTCCATTTTTCTTCAAAGCCATCTCTGATAAACATCTTATAGTATCACTTAAAGATGGTGGATTACTTCATTTCCAAAGAATAGCTCCATTATGTGATTATTCAGTATATACTTTTAATGATCCATCATCATTTAGATTGAGTTTTTTCGGATGGAATAAACATTCAAAAGAGCAAGAGATTCAAAATAACGGTATTTCTTGTAATGCTATCGTTGATGTTGTGGCGACTTCTCCAAATACTATTGTCACTTTATCAACTGACATGAAATTGAAAACGTGGACTTTAGATAACCACCAACTTTTTGGATCAGTATATTCCTTAAGTAAAGATAATTTACAATATTATCTTTCTGCTACAAGTTCATCTAAATTTTTACAAGTTAATGACAATTATATTGCTTGCCATTATTTTATCAATAAAATTGCATTTGTGGAATTTTTCGAAATCTTGCCATCAGGGACAATTTCAAATATTTTTAAGGTTACCCCGTTGGAATCCAATGAAGTACAATGGCTAATTCAAGATTTCCATTTCCAAATTAATGAAGATAAGAAGTTCGTTTTAACCATTTTATTCAAGTCAAATAAGAATTCTTTTGTTGCTATTTACCACATTAATCATCAAGGTAAAGTTCAAAATACTATCAAGCAACCAACTTATCTTCAACCGGCCTCTGAAATATACCAATCTATTAATAAAAAAGACTCCTACTATACTGAGAAAATCCTAAATTCAGGTACTTATGACCAACTTACTGTGGAAACGTCACTTAACGTTTTACAAGAATATTTGGGTTCAGACTTGAAAAATGGAGCTATTCGCTCAAATTTGGTTGATACTATTAATAACATTAATTCAAGTTGGAAAGATTTTGATGCCGTTTGTATGGAGTTTAAAAAAGCCAGTGAAGAATGCATTTCATTTATTCCAAGGAAAAATGATATTCTTGTTCTAAATACCCATAGTTTAAGTGTAGTCAAAGAGGCCCATTTATTCGAAAACTATATTGAAACAATTGATAATCCCTTGGCTGATATTTTGAAAAAATTAGCATTGAAACTATCCACAAAGACTTATACTAAGATATTTGAAAATTTGTTAAATGGCGGGGAGATAACCGAAGAAAAAGTCACAAATATGTATACTGACTTTTTAGCCAATAAGATCTCAAAAGCTGAAAATGAATCCTTGGTTATCGAACTTGTTAATATGCCCAATGCTTTGGGGGCTATTGAAGAATTGCTTAATTTCAATGATAATGACTCAGTTTTGTCGAGTCCAATTGGAAGATTTATGAAGCTTTCAGCTATTTCATCATTTAAGAACATCATCGAGGCTCATACTTCTATAATTTTGGGGTTGGCAATATTACTCATCTTAATGGAGGTCAATGAACCTTTACTTGGTTTGATTAACAAAATTGTTAATAGACTTTCAACTTATCAACTTTTAAATTTAGTTTTCAACACTAATTTTGGAACCTCTAATAAGTATACCCGTAATCAAAAACTGCAATTAGGTGATTTAGCACAATCATTATTTTGGAGTTTAAACCAAAGTCCTAAAAGCTTGTTAGATTACAATTACAATAAGGCGTTTAATTCATTATTGACCGCAATTACCAGCAACTATGATGATTTTGTTATTGATTCAGTTATTCAATTGATTAATTACGACCAAGGTGAACTTGTGCGTAGGTCATTTATTGATAAACTTAATGCGGAAAGACCAGTTGATAGGTTTTTAATTGGGTTTATTCACTTGATTAACAACGACCCAGATTCATTTTATCAAGTATTCCAAAATGATTTAGATCTTTCAACAAAGTCTAAATTGAAAACGAAAATGCTGGCTTTAAATATGAATGAAAATATCAAGAATTTCCTTGATGGTATATTTGAGCCAACCTTTGAAGATCCAATCTTGGAAAAAGCTAATTATTATCATTCATTACTGATTCTTTCATCATCTCAAGGAAGAACTGCTCAAAGGCAACACGCTCATTCAATAATATCAACTAATTTTCTGTCATCATCTTCATCATCGTCAGTAAATTTAGACGAATCCAGTTTTGTTAAAAGTGCATTGGAGTTTGAACAAAAAGCAATTGAAGTTTTAAGAGGAAAACCAACCCCACCAAAATTACAAATTGAAGAATACTATTACAATGTTTTCGATATGGCTCTTTCCTTGAATAGATATGATACCGTTATTGATGCAATTAGCCACATAGACGATGAAGTAGAATTGAAGGAAAGGTTAACCAGATTTATTAACTATTTAATTCTGAACAGAAATGTTGATGTATTGTTCCCACCCACGCCTCAAAAGGAATTATTAAAACATTATTTATTGATAGATAATATCTTATTAAGGTTGGCTAACAATGAATTAGTTTTACTGAATGCTCTAACATATTATGAATATTTATATTCTTGGAGATTATTTGCAGGGGGACTGGTTTATAAATCTGATAAACTTGCCGATAAAAGAGGAGCTTCTGAAGCTTTATACATTTTTATTACTCGGTTCAAGCATGAGCAAAATCTTTTGACTTGTAATAGCAACACAGATGTAACTAATGATATCAAACAGTATAAGTTGAAAATCTTGGAACTTTATATGGTAATTTTGAACTGTTTAAAAAGTTTTGATCTGGATGAAGATAAATGGATAATTAGACAACAAAGCAGTGATTCTCAAGATATAATAACTTTAGAAGAACTTAATCAGGAATACACTTATTGGGTTAAAGAACTAGAGGATTATTTTGAAATTTGAAAATTTAAAAACGAAAATTATATATGGAAATTTTAATTAAACAGCAAAAATTGACATAAATAAAGATCATTATGAGTTTTTCAAAAAATTTTTTTTTTCATTTTGAAAAAAAGTAGAAAACTCTTAAAACTTTGTATAATATATATGTATGAATTGTATACCTAATATGTAATGAACTATATTATAATTAACCTATATTACCCATTGTATTACCACTTCCCTTTGGATTATCATCTTTCCAATCGTCCCATTTCCTTTTCTCTAATTCTTCATCACTATCATCAGTTGCATCTTCATCTTTGTATTGGTCATTTGGCTGCTCTTTTGCCATTTTACCGTTTGCCAACTCATAATCAAGATATTCATCAACGGTCATAGAAGGAAGTACTTGACCTGTACCTTGAACTTTCTTTAAAAGTTCTTGTCTATTAGATATTTTGAATGGTTGCAAAATCTTACCTTTTTTATCCACAAGTTGGCTTACAGGAATGTTTGCAGTATTAGATACATGTTCAATTTTGGGGGTATAACCATCAGGACCGAAAACAGGTTTAATTGGAGCTGTTGTATCTTTATTAAGCGGTTTTTCTTCAAAAGATTGCCTTTGAGATAATACCAGCAATTCCATACCCACCAGTTCTAAAAGGTTGAAAGCCTTAATACTGAAAAGTTTCAATTGATCAATGAAAAGTAACCTTATGGATTCTTCATCTAACTTGTCAAAGGATTCCATTTCTTCATTATAATAATTGTTTAAAATAACCAATTTATTATTCAATTGTTTTTCCAATTTATAATTTTCAATTTTTTCAGCTCTTTTGATGGCTGGAGATATATTTACTTGCGTCAATTCTTCAAATGTTGGATTTGACAATTCTTTAAAAGAATCGATTCGAGACGTTTGAGACTTGGTTAAAAGATTCATTGATTTTAATTTAACTAAAAATTGCACAAGATGTTGTTTAGAATTTTCAAGGTTCATCACTTTGAAATCGAGTGAAAGCTCATCAGAAGAAGGCGAAGCTATTGATTGAGAAAGTAAATGTGCTTTGTAATAATCCAATGCTAAGTATTGAATGTAGGCTGGATTAATTTCATTAATTGCTTCATTTTCACTAAATAAATCTAATCGTTCAACGAAATTGGACACAAGGTCGAGTTGTTTAATAAGATTTGATATATATTTTTGCGCTTCAGGTAAATCTTTACGACCTAAATCATCAACTTTATCAATTTCCGTTACTAAAGATCTATACTTACGAGCTAAAGTATCTGACATCTTAAAATATCAATGAATAGGTTTGTAAATAAATATATAAAGATATTTTTATTTATTTAATTATTTAATTATTTATTTTTTTCATTTTCATTTTTTTTTTTTCATCTCCTCCCCCCCACTGCCTCTTCAAACCTTCATAGAACATTATTAATTACATTTTCTTACTCACTCCTTCAACCATTTCACAATTTTAATATGAGTGCCCCAGCATACTATGAACTTTATAGACGTTCCACCCTCGGTACCACTTTGACTGATGCTATAGACACATTGGTATTGGATGAAAAAATCGAACCTCAATTAGCCATGAGAATACTACACAATTTTGATAGAATAGTATCGGAATTATTGAAGTCCGAAAGTGGAATTGCTAAATCGAAATTAACCTTTAAAGGAGACCTTCATACTTACCGTTTTTGTGATGATGTCTGGACATTTATAATCAAAAACGTCATGATCAAGTTGACTGATGTTACATCACCAGATTCCAATGATAGTGAAATGAACGTGGATAAATTCAAGATTGTTGCTTGTAATTCAAGGAAAGCAGGGGAATCTTGAGTCTGATATGAGAAGATCATAAACAAAATTCGATAACTACAAATGAGTACAACCTTTTGATGGCGATTTGATTTTTGATTTTTTGAGTTTCAGTACTTCTAAAACTTCACCCAAGTAAAATACAAAAAGTACTATTTGAAAAACCCACTTTAACAATTAAGCTATACACGAGATTGATGAAAATTATGAAAATGACATCCAAGGATTATGAAGCTGATACGTTACACAATATGAATCTTTGAATTAGATGCAATTACAACTTCTTGGTTTTGAGACAAGTTGTTTTTTTTTTTTCTTTTTCCAGATATATAAAATGTCATCGAATATGTAGATGAATATATACTACAACTAAATTTCAGTGTATGCTTATTATAATTATAATTATTATTATTATCTTTATTAATACTATCTTTATTCTTACTGTATATTCTATGATTCATTAAATGAAATAACGGCCCATTTACCAGAAGATGTCCAAAATTCACCAACTTCATTACCCATATTTTTGTATTCTTGGATGATTTTTTCATTAACACCTTCAGGTAAACCAACAACAACATCAGCTTTACAAGTACGCAAACTTAATACAGGTAATCCCAGAGTAGCCAAATCTTGAATGGCAGTTTTGAAAGGGGTTGTTGGATCCCACATCAAATCACCGGTTAATTTACGATAATTTAAGTCACCTTTGAAAATGACCAAATCTGATTTTTGCAATGATTTATAAAGTTCAACATTCTTTGGGATTTTCCAGTAGTTGAAATCAAGGGTCCAAAATGGAGATTCATCAACAACAATGGAACCATTTTTGTAGTAATTAGTTAATTTAGACTGAAGGGAAGTGATAGCTTTTTTATTTTGGGGATCTGCATGAATCTCAGGGTAAAATTCTGGATCGACTAATTGATTTAATAAAGCATGGAAATCTTTAGTCATGGTATCACTAACAAACCATGGGATGCTTTTCACGTGAATGTGGAATTCAGAGATGATTTTGGAATCAAGAAGGAAAAGGGCAAGAACCAAATCAGTAAACAATTCGAACCCAGAGTTATCCAATACAACATCAACTCTTTTATTCTCATTTGTACTTTTCTGTAATTTAGCCCAAGCTTGTGGTAAATCATTAACCAAGATTTTTTCTTCATTCTTTTTCCGAACTTCTGCACCTTGCACAGATTTGATGTCTTCCAAAGTGACATTGCCCGCAAGTAAAGACAAGTCAGTTGCATTACCCCAAAGCGAAATGTCAATGAATTCTGCAAAAAGTAATCTTAATGCTTCCAGATCAGCTTCACCTAATTGATCACTTAATTGTTCGTATCTTTTACATAATTCTAAAACTCCAAATTCAGATTGCTTGAAAGTTTTAGTTTTCAAATCTTCGAAAACATCAAATTTACTCCAAGTTTCATCTTTTGTGGCAATGAAGAAATTATGGATCAATTGATAAATATAACATTCAAGGAAAAGCCAAGGCCCCGTTAACCAAGTTACTTTCTTAGTGGCGTTTAACGATCTCAAAGTTATATTATAATGAGCAAGGTCTGGATTCATTTGAATTTCTTCTTCTGTGAAATCGGGAACAGCTTTATCGTTAGCTAAATCGTCAATAAGTTGCTGTAATTTTTGTACAATTTGCTCTCCATGAGTTTTATCGAAAGAATCACATTCAAATTTAGCCTTGACATCTCTGATGCAATCATTGACAATAATTGGCCACCTCTTGTGACAGGTACTATAAGCAAATGATTTCTTGTTATCGTTATAATAGAATGGTGGGAGAGACATTCTGATGGTGTTGAAATTTTAAATGATTTGAAAGCAATATTATAGAGCTATATATAAATCGATAAATAGAGTTCCGGAAAATTATCTAGCGTGGAGTCTTAGGAAAAACAATCTGGAAATTCCCAACCTGACCAACGGATCTTTTTCCTAATCTAGTAAGGGCATGCGGGTATGATTTGTCCGGAGAACTAGTTGTGCATAAAATGGAAATGTAAAGCTCCATGAATGGCTAGGATGCTTACTATATTTTTTTTAATGCTTTGTGGGGGAGTACCAAAGATGGGAACGCGTAAGACAACATTAAATAATTGATGAAGAGGGGGGGAATTGTAGTGGGCTTTACTAATATAATACATTTCTTACTGACTCTGCTTTTCATTGTGAGCATTACAGCTTTGACTCCTAAACTACAACAAAATTCAATCCAATAATTTTTTTAATACATAACAATATATAGGCAATTGGCACTGCTAATAGATACCGCCTACCAAAAAAAAAACATTGAAATCAGCTTATAAAAACACAAAACAAAAAAATTGATCTGATAAACTATATAATAAGGTTATTGTTCTTTAAAGTTGTTTGAATTTTTTTTTTTTTTTGGAAACACAACTTTATCAAAATATATAATTGTCAGTCAACATAAACAAAGATAAAATCAGCCGACTTCTTCTATGGTACAATTCAAATGAGCTTCAAATAGAAACCTATTTAAGCGCCATTCTTCTTAGCATATTCGGCCTTTTCCTTTTCATATCTCTTCTTGTCAGTTTCAGCCTTAGTTTCATATGGAACCTTATCATCAGCAGTTAAAGCCTTCCATTTTTCACCTAACAACTTACCAACTTGACCAAATGAAATACCTGGGTTTTCAGCTCTAACAATGTCTCTGTTTTCATTAGCGAAGAACATGTAGGCAGACAAAGATCTCTTTGGAGCATCTGGGTCCTTCTTCTTTCTAACAGTCTTTCTCTTTTCAGCCATTGTAATTCTTATAAGTTAGTATAAAATTTATGAGGAAATTTTTTGTAAAGAAAGGAACGCACAATATATAGAGATGGAGAAAATAAACAAACAAACGACTAATAATTTCATTAGAGCGCGTTATTTACTTTTGCTGTTATGATTACACACCAAAAAAAAAAAAAAAAAAAAACATGAAAAAGATGGCAAATCTTTTACACGTGGATTGAGAAATAGTTATCTTTTTTTTTTTTTTTAAAAAAAAAAGAACTTGAAGCGTTCACTTCTCATAGGCCGTTGAAACTTTGTTTAATCAATATTCCATTTGAGAAAATAAACTCGCCAAACAAGAATATGACACAAAGACAACAATACTATATTAATTAGTTTTTTTTTTTTTTTTTCCTTTGGCTAAGCAATCAAAACGAGCTGCCCTATATCTCCTCATTTTGTCGAATATTCATCGCTCTTCTCCTAAAAGACCAGAAAATTCACCAGTAGAAAATTCATGTTCTAAAAGTGTCCCCATAAGTAGATATAATATTTCTCTTACAAATTCAAGTGATTGATGTGCGTTTGTTGCGTAAAGGTGTCCAAGTTATATAAGGTCGCACCAATTTTGCAACACCCTATGTTGATAGCTTTTAAAGGTGAATACATTCTTTAAACTCATTAACTTGATGAAAACAAGCTAGGAACCAACAATTAAGAAGGTATCACATATAGCTATCAAATAGTATTGGATCTACTCAAACAGCACATTTTCTTCCGTAAAAGCAAATTTTAATGTTTCCACTGTGATTTCATGGCATATTAGCAGTGTGTCGCAGTAATATTATACATACAAATTTGTAGTAGTAAAAGTACTAGTAAAAAATTAGTATGATAAATTTGTATGGGAATATGGGTTTTATAGGAAAAAGCAGTGTTCGCACAGTTTGCAAGTAATTATTTATTATTTTTAGTTTTTTTTTATTATTATTTTTCCTATCTGTACTATTAAGTATTAGTCCTCATATTTACACATATTTTTAGGGGTGTACAGGAATTTACGCGCACTCAACTCATTTTTCATACTAAAGAGAAGTTCTAGTATGCTTCTCCACCCCCTTCTTAAGTTGCTGTATCGGGATCGCATATTTAATTTCAATTAATTTTATGCAATCTGAAATAGTTTCATTATTTTTTATTAATATTTTATTTCAGCTTATTTCTATATTAGCTTTTAACAAGCCGTCCTTCACTAGCATCACATGGTTTTATGAGCAAATTATTTTCTCCCAACGGCGATAATATACGCCAGAGAATAATTTTCAACTTTACCCTAATATTAAAAAATTCATTGATAAATATGTAAATCTAACTTTGATTCTTTTGTTATTTAAACTACTTGGCAACTGGGCTTCTTACTGTAAAATAGAAATGAGAAAACCAATGAATTTTTATCGTAACAAAGACGTGAGGCTACTGAAATGTCATCATAGTCATACATTTTTATTGCTATTATTATTATTATTATTATTATTATTATTATTATTTTAACATTTTTTTAACATTTTTTTTTTTAACAGACACCTAACGTTATGTAGCGGCAATTTTTAAAACACCTTACTTTTACAAATCAAGTACACTTATGATATACTTTAATGTACTACAGTTACTCTATAGTTGGGTGTTTCACTTTTTTTTTTTTTTCTTTCATAAATCGTATTCTTTTGAGCTATACTACTACCAATTTCTTGCACAAGTTTAAAGGATATATTGACATAGATACACCTTTTCCTTGGAAGAATAAGTGCCTTTAGCCCCATTGTGAATATAATTTTTTTTTTGCCCAACATTATTAATCCCCTGTTTCACAAAAAGTACTTAAAGTTCACTTTAAAACTCTCGTAATTAGAATTTTAATTTTCATTATCAATATTTTGAAGGTTTGGTGTTATCTTAACACTTAATATACTTGTAAATCTGGCATTTGAAACATCGTTTTATATGCGTTTTATCTATATCTATTATACTTATGCTAATCTCCATTTTTGAACTCTACATTAATCTATTACTTTAAACATAGTATGACTATTTACTCATCTATTTAATTTAGTACCAACCACCGTTAAATTGTTGCTTGTTATCCAGATACCCGTATTGTGCATACATTTGTTGTTGATATGGATATGGCATACCTGGTTGTTGTGGAACACCTGGTTGTTGATGAACACTTTGACCTTGAGCAGCATTACCATCCTTACCTTGGCTCAGTTGACCTTGAGCTTGCACGTTACCTTGTTGCAGACCTTGAGAATTAGCTTGTTGTGCTTGTGGTTGTTGAACGAGATATTGATTATAAGCTGGGAAGGTAGCAAATTGATTAGGTTGACCATAGTATTGAGATGCAACAGCATTAGATGCACCCGCAGCATAAGCAGTTTGAGCAGCAGCTCCAACATTGGAAGATGCATTAGATCCAGTGGCTCCAGAGGCACCTTGTCCAGCAACACCATTAGATGCAGAAGCATTATTAGCACCAAAACCATTTTGTCCGGCTAATCCATTCATGTAGTATGGATAATTGTAATAATTGTAGTAAGCGGCATATCCATATGGAGCACCTGGAATTTGCTGTTGTAAAGTATTCGGATTGATTTGTGCATTAATTGGTGATTGAGTAGCATCAGATGAAGCTGGCGCTGCTGCTGGAGCATATTGACTGTAAGCATTGTTGGCCACTGGCGAAGCAATACCTTGTTGATTATAACCATTAAAATCAACACCTGGATATCCACCAAATTGTCCAGCTGGAATGGATTGGGTAGCTTGTGGGTATTGAGCTTGAAATTGGTTGTAATATTCGTATTGTTGTGGAACTTGAGCTTGTTGAGGAACTAAGTGGTGTTGAGCTGGTTGCTGGTGTTGAGGAGCTTGTTGAGGAGCTTGTTGTTGAGCTTGTTGTTGAGCTTGTTGAGGAGCTTGTTGAGGAGCTTGTTGAGGAGCTTGTTGAGGAGCTTGTTGCTCTTGTTGTGGTTGTTGCTCTTGTTGCTCTTGTTGCTCTTGTTGCTGTTGTTGTTGTTGTTGTTGTTGTTGTTGTTGTTGTTGTTGTTGTTGCTGTTGTTGTTGCTGTTGTTGTTGCTGTTGTTGTTGTTGTTGCTGTTGCTGTTGTTGTTGTTGCTGTTGTTGTTGTTGCTGTTGTTGTTGTTGCTGTTGTTGTTGTTGTTGCTGTTGTTGTTGAACTTGGGCTGAAACTTGAGGAATTTGTTGCTGAACAGAAGATTGAGAAGGTTGACGGTAAACTTGCTCATATTCTTCCTTCTCAACTGTATTTTCAGTTTTTGTTTCTTCTCCGATTGACAAAGAGCCAAAAGAAACACCAACAGAATTAATTTGTTGAGCATCTGAAGGCAAAATAACAGCAGGTTGAGTTTCAACAGTTTCTTCAATATCAGCTTTATCAGATGGATTAGCGTCGGTATTTTCTGCTTGTGTAGTAGCTTCCACTGGAGCGTTTTCTTCTTCAACAGGTTTAGTAACAACATTTTCGTTTTCAGCTGGTGCACCAGTCACCTTTTCAACAGGCTTTTGTAATACCTTCTTTGGTTTAGGAGCAATTGCAGAAGCCCATGAGTTTTGCTTTGGAGCTGGATGAGTGTCTTTAGATTCTTCAACTGCAGTATTACTTTCTGTATTAGATGATACTGGAGCTTGTTTTTCCTCTTTCTTTGGTTGTTGTTCTTGTTGTTTTTGTTGTTTTTGTTCGTCTTCAATTTCTTCTGGTACAGATTGAGGAATTTCCTTCGGTTTATCCTTTGACAATGCAGCTGCCCAAGAGTTAGGGGCAGGAACAGTAGTAGTAGGTTGACTTGAAATAGTATTTGATGAAGTAGATGCAGTATAAGATGAATGAGTTTGAGTCAGAGTATTTGAATCACGCTCGCCTCCTCTTCTTCTTGGCTTTTCTTGTCTATCTCTTTGCTGAGTTCTTCTTGCTTCTCTATGCTTCTTATGATCAATATTTTGAGATTGGGCAAAGTTAGATTGATGTGGGACTGAAACAGCTTGTTGTGCTTGTTCTTCTTGATGCTCTTTCTTTTTATTATTTTTTTCCTTTTTAGTCAGTTCCCATTTAGCTACTTTACCGTTAACAATTAAATCAATTACAACTTCCACGTCCTTATGTTCTAATAAAAGAGAGCTCAAGTCTTCGGTTTCCCAATCGGGGAACATTTCAGCCAAGTTAGATACTTGCAGTAGCAGTACCAGCTGTTGGTTACTAACATTCAGCTTATTTTTTGATTGGCCTCTATGCTTTCGTTGCTGCTGTGTCGTCGACATCGAGCGGTTCTCTTATTAAATTTATGTGTATGAAAAAGGAGTTTTGTTGAGTATTATTCTCGATAAATCAATCAATGTAGGCTTCCAAACTTTTATATTCGCCTTCTGGACCTGTTGGAGTTTAAAATATTTAGTCAAATTTCCAGTTAATTGGTGAGTATTAACGGGCCAGAATAAGTGGTGGAGTATTAAAAGTTGAATCGTCGAAATGAATGCAACCAAGTTTCACAAAGGCAAAAAAAATTTTCGAATTGGTTAGCGCACTCTACAGTCATATACATTTGTGTAGACTAAGTGTAATATGGGTCAAAATAATGCGGAGGATGTATTTAGGGGCGAAAAAGTGTGGAAATCGGTAACGTTCATTTTAAGGGTGAGTAATTGTAGAAGAGCAAATTTCATTTTCCGATGGAAGGTTTATTACAAGAAATAATTTAATTAAATTTATAAAAATTGAACATTTTTCGAATTTTGCTTTTGTAAGAGTCATGACTAAATGAAAAAGGAATGGTAATCGTTTCTTTTTCAGTACTTTTTAAGTGCTTTTCCAGAAACTTATTTTTTATTTTTATTCATCATACAAAAAAAAAATACAAACCTAGATGTATCATTTTTCCATCATTTCATTAGTTTTTACTTCCAGAGTCGGTTCTTGTAATTCTTTATGAAGCGGACTATATTGATAATAAATATTCTTTTTCTTTTAATTTTTTCTTTTAAATTGTTTTAATTTCTCATGTTTTCTACTTTACTTAGATTAGAACATATTCAGTTTTCAAATATTTACTTAATTTTACCTTTCTTTGTTCCATATTACCCGTTGGCTCTTCCAGATCAGAATTCTCAACTCAAATTATCAGAGATATAATCTAAAAAATAGCATTAGATTAAAAATAGAAAGACATTAAGTCAATATGAGCCAATACAATATTGATTACTTAGCAATTGAAGGTTTGGTGAAAGTGAATTTTAAAACAAATATAATAAGAAATGGAAGAGTACAAGTTGATATTAAAAAAAAAAAAAAATTATGACAATTTATGTATAAAGGTGGTTTGATGATATCTTAAATACTTTTTTTTTTATTTCTATTCTTTTACTTTTCTTGAACAATTTATCAAAAGTTATACACTATTGGTTCAAATATTGTATATATATGTGAAAGTAATTTTTTCAAATTATTATCTTTGCTATAAAGTACAAAAAATATATATAAAAAACCCTTAAATACATCACCAATTATGTGACTTATGATTTAAAACTAATCTGAATTCCTTTTCCTTATACGGAACACCTCCCATTAATTCTCTAACAACACTAAAATAATTATCAAATAAAGTATCGATGACCCCTCTTAATTCATCTCCAGTTTGCTTAAAATCCGGATATGCATTGACTTCTAATAACGTAACTTCATAATTAGTATCAACTAAAAAGTCGACTCCATAAATTTCACAACCATTTGCAAGTGGCTGGAAATTCATTTTATCAACTGCAAGTGCAGCAGTAAAAACTTCTTTTGTGACTTCACATATATTATCAATAATACGATCTTTAGAAACTTTTTCCATCCCTTTAAGATCATCAAGTCTTACCACCAATGGATTTTTGTTTTCTTGTAAACAAGTATTAGTTAAATGACCATCCATAGAAATGAATGATTTTCCATCATCGTCAGAATCCGGCTTGACATATGTCGAATCACTGAATAAGGCAAGTATATCTTTATAAACGTAAACTTTGGTAGCTCCACTAGCAACAACATAAACTCTAAGATGAAACTTTTTTCTATTATATTCTTCAAGTAACAAAGGCGAATCTTTGTATTCTTGTACAATGAAATGCCTTAATTGTGAGAGAATTATACCATTACTTTCTGGTTTACTTTCAATTTTTGAATTATCAGTTTCAATACCTTTTGTGTCATTAGATCCCACATCCAATCCACATCTTTCTTCATTTTCGTTTTCTTCTTCTTCTTCTTCTTCTTCTTCTTCTTCAAACAGGTCAAAAATCAGTTGCAATTGATCAATAGTTCTGAAAACTCTGATACCTTGACCTTTATCTGACATACTTGGTTTAACAATCCAAGTTTTACCACCTTGTTCAAGTTCTTGTCTTAATTCATAGCAATCATCCAACGCATCATCCAAGAATTCCGCGTAATCAACTTCAAGTTGGAAAGATTCGGGAACCGATCTAGACAAAATCAGATCAGGGTTCTTTGCAATATAATGACGAATGGTGTTTGCAAGGAAATGCTTTCTGATAAGTGCTTTACGATAAACGTATGAGCACAAAAAGTAATTAGGATCATTGATATTATCAAAATCAAGTTCTTCGTAATCCGCGTAATGAAACGTTGGTGTTTGAGTATCTCTCAGTTTGGAGATAGAACCTTTGAAATAGGTCGAAAATCCATTTTTAATCGCTGATGCAATGTAAGAATCATCTGGGATGCTTAATTGAAGATTTGCATCCAAAGGAAACTCATCTATAGATTTCGAAGTATCAATAACATTATCATTATCATTATCATCATCATCTAAGGTCAATTCACCAAATGTAGGACCAACTTCGCAAAATGAAGCCTTTAATGGAGTTACACTAATACCTTCATCAAGTAGAACTCTGCTATCGGAATGAGTTGTGTCCTTTAACCCATCTTTATAAACTTTTTTAAAATCAGGAGTCCAATTAAATTTGGATCTACCCAAATCGTCCTTTTCCTCGCTAATAGAGTAAATGGATTGCCATTTGTTTTGGAAAATAGGAGCATAATGAATTTTCGTTGTACCTAATTTTAAAGAATCTACTAGTGGTATATTCACCAGAAAAAGGTCAATATCACGAGTAGATTGTAAATCCTTATAGAGTTTAGCAACCAATTTAACTGATATTTTAGCGGCCTCTTTAAGTTGATTATAATTATGATCCAATGAATTGAAAGAGTAACTTAATGCAATGGCTTTAATACCATGAGTAACTGCTTCCATGGCAGCTCCAACAGTACCCAGAGTCAATATATATAAACTACTTGAATTTTTACCAAAATTAGGACCACTTAAAACCAAATCCACAGGACCCTTTTCAGGGTATAAGTGGTGAATTCCAATATCTGCACATGCAGCTGGGGTACTATCAATTAAGCACCATTCTTGATACCCTTTTTCCTTAGACAAGCTAGTTTGAGGAATTGGGAAAGGTCCTTCAAAAGCATTAATTTGATCATTTTCAGTATCAGTAGATATCTTGGTATAAATATATTCAGAGGTTAAAGTTTTTCCAGCGAAATGTGCTTTACCAATCCATGAACGTTGCTGATTTGGTACCACTATAGAGACATCCCAATCAGTACAAGTAAGAATTTCATCGACAAGATACTTTAAATAAGGACAAGCTTTATCATCTAAAGGTCCATCATCATTAGTAAGGAGAAGATGCATTATATTAAGTCTAGAATTGATTCACAGACTTGGATGGTATAAATATAAACGATGACTGAAGTTTGCAAGATAGTTTTTTGGACAATTTTAAACTCTGAATGTGTCTAGGGACGGCTAAGAAATATAAGAAGAGAGAGAGAGAGAGAGAGAGAGAAAAAAAAAAAAAGACAAAAATTTAGCAAAAAAAAAATTAAAAAAAAATACAAAATACAAAGTAAAAAAATAAAAATCAAACCCACACCAAGTTGAAATAACCATAATTTTTGAACAAGAATATATATAATCTTTAAATCAAAAAGATTAAAAAATCACATTATAACACATCATGTCATTTTTTTTGGGTAACCCTGGACAGTATGCCAGTAATGCAGTAGATCCTGAGAAAATCAAGATGGCCGAAATCCAATATAATGCCATGTCATCTACTTTTAGTCGTCTTTTAACCACATGTCGAGAGAAATGTATCCCAGCAGAGTATGGGGAGAGTGAATTGAACACGGGGGAAATGTGTTGCGTAGATAGGTGCGTGGCTAAATACGTGAAGGCAAATACTTTGATAGGAACCGCTTTACAAAATGATGGGTTTTCTCCTCTAGATATGCCTGAATATAAGAAGGTACGACTGATGGTGAACTTGTAAATATAGAGACAACGAAAATTAATATCATTGGAAATTATTATATATAGGCTATATGGACATCATTTTTTAAACATATATATATTGTGAAAAGAAATTATTAATTTGAGAATATGTAGATGAGGAAGTTTATAGGTGAATTTTAAACTTTAAATCTGGGTAAAAGGGTGCATTTGGGGAAACTTGGGTGCATTTATACAATTTTGTATAAGATTGTGCATGAATACTGATAGTTCTATAATGTATTGATAATATTTAGTACAATCCAAGGGACTAAAAAAAAATGTACACAATTGCGCTTTTTTTTTTTTTTTTATAATTTTGTTTTACAATTGATCGTTTCTTTCGCTACAATATGAAGAATACAACATTATAAAAACGTTAAATTTTAAACTTTTATTACTCACTCATCATTCATACACACTTAAAGTTGGTTCTTGGCATGGAAGATGTCCAAAGCTTCGGCAATTCTTTCAGACATGGTCTTTTCACCTTCTCTGACCCAGACTCTTGGGTCAAAGTACTTCTTGTTTGGTTTGTCTTCACCTTCTGGGTTACCAACTTGACTCATTAAGTAGTCCTTCTTGTTCAAGACGTAATCACGGATACCTCTCAAGTAAGCATATTGACAGTCAGTATCTAAGTTAACCTTAACAACACCGTTCTTGATAGCTTCATCGAATTCTGATTGGGAAGAACCAGAACCACCGTGGAAGACCAAGAAAAGTGGGTGCTTAGACTTAGAACCGGTTTGTTCAACAGCGTATTTTTGGTGGTCACCAAGGATAGATGGCTTTAATTGAACATTACCTGGCTTGTAAACACCGTGAACGTTACCGAAAGCGGCAGCAATGGAGAAGTTTGGAGAGATTGGAGCTAAAGCCTTGTGAACAGCGTAGACGGTTTCTGGGGAAGTGTAAAGAGAGTCCTTGGCAACATGTTCATTGTTAACACCATCTTCTTCACCACCAGTGATACCAATTTCCATTTCTAACCATTGACCCATCTTGGCCATTCTGGTAAAGTACTTAACACAAGTAGCAATGTTTTCGTCGTCAGTTTCTTCAGACAAATCCAACATGTGAGAAGAGAACAATGGAGTACCGTTTTCCTTGTAGAATTTTTCATCAGCTTCAAGCATACCATCGAACCATTCTAATAACTTCTTAGCACAGTGATCAGTGTGTAAAACAACTGGGATACCGTAACTTGGAGCAATGGCTCTAATGTAGTGAGCAGCGGCAATGGAACCAGCAATGGAAGCCTTTTGGTTCTTGTTGTCAACACCCTTACCAGCAAAGTAAGCAGCACCACCTTGAGAAGTTTGTAAGATGATTGGAGACTTGTTGTCACGGGCAGATTCTAAAGCAGCAACAACGGTAGAAGAAGAAGTAACGTTAATGGCTGGGATAGCGAAACCCTTTTCTTGACAGTAAAGGAAAAGTTGACGAACATCGTCACCGTAGATGACACCGGATTTGGAAAGAACAGATGGGGCTGACATTTTAATTAATTAATCAATTTCAATTGAATAAAGATGATTGTTAATAAAGGGAGATTTGCATTGTTTAAATATGGCCTTCGTCAGGTGGTATTCGGATGGACGTGGTGCGGGATACGTGTTACACAAAAGGTATATACAGGAAGCATATTGACTGGGGGTTTCGGGAGAACGGCGAAACGATCCGCCAAATGCCGGGGTTGGTTGTTTATGAGTGAATCATGAGAGGTTGACATGGTGGGTGGGTTGATTATTAGTGAGAAACGGTGTGATTGAGTTTAGTAAGAATGGTTTATGTTATTATTCAATTTGAAAAGGTGATTAAATGATGAAACCAATGATGAATCAAATGACGAAGGCTTGGTAAAGAATTGAAGCAGCATTACATAATCCCAATGCAATTTATAATTTGCTAAGAATAAATCGAAGATGAATTAGTATCAAACTCCTTCTGATTAGTGGTACCTAGATACTTTTTCTTTTGTGGAAAATTATTAAAGACAAAAAAAAAAAAAGTAAAAAAAATAAATGGAAAAAAAAAAAATAAATGAAAAAAAATCATAAAGGAAACAACAATTCACTGGAAAATTAATTGATATCAAGTAGACATTATTACTTTGGTTCATTTGTTTTATTATATAGTTAATTCTTATAAAAGTCAAAAAAACATATACAATTATGAATCAGTATTAATTGCCATTAAGCAATTGAAGAAGTTCATCCTTTTTTTTTTTTGAATAATTGTGTGTAGTGCATTGGATTAGCAATCTATTGGGTACATATGCTATCATAAGGTGTCAAACATGTATAAACTGAATCTAAAGCAATGAGAGAATTGATAACACCTTATGATACATATGCTGCAATATAAAACCCACTTATTCTGGGATATATTCAATCTAAGCGCATAGACTGGTAATATGTCATTTTTCTTTGTTTTCTCACCTGTTTATTGCGGCACATACATTTCATAAATGAATTTAATTTTCTTTTAATATTTTTTATTTTTATTTTTATTTTATTTTTTTATTTTCAACTGAATTGCTCGGACATTGTCCCCTATTGAACTATATGATGTAATTAGTTCCCCCCCATCGAAAAAAAGGTAAGTGCTCAATTAAAACGTGGAATTTAGTAATAATTGAAATAAATTCCAGACAATTTTTTTTTCCTCTTTGTTTCTTTCTTCTTCTTACCCTTGACATTTAAAATGTCGCCAGTACATATCGAGAGTTACCATCATAAATTTGTTTCAATTCTATATGGTATTTTACGGGCCTACATTAAATTGAATGACACTATTATGTAATAATCCTTAGAATCAATTAGAATATTATTACAATCTTGAATAGGGCTACTCATAATTATGATGGCCTCCTTTATTTTGCGGGGAAAAAAAAAAGTCCGGGTTTGTATGATTTGTGAGTTGTTTCAATTTGTAGTACATTGGTTTGATTAATGTTAAGATTAATTATGCAAAATCCATTATAGAATGTGTTAAATCAAATTAACTCTGTGTGTGAAGAATTTCGAGGTGCTTAAGAAAATATTGTAGTTTAAAAATTCAGGAACATCCAGAGATAAATAGACAGGGTATTCACATTTGAAATACATGTCAACGATGAAATGAAAATGAAAAAATAATAATACAAAAAAAAAAAAAAGAAATAGAAAAGAAAACTTTGCAATTTCTCTATTAAAGTTTATTCGTGTTTTGGATCTTGGGTATTATTCAATATATCATTTTATCAGCTTTAATTATTAATAATTTTTTTTTTTTCGCCATTCACCAGTGCGACTATGGAACTGATTTTGTGATCATGAATATTGAAATATATTTCATTTACCATCGATGATATTCCAACAGTTTGATCAGTCTGAGAACGAATTTAAGCAGATCTCGGCGCTTATTGAAGATAATCTTTCAGAACCGTACTCAGTATTTGTATATTGGTATTTTCTAAATGACTGGCCACAATACTGTCTTACCATTCGAGAAGAATCGAACCCTGATGAACTTGTAGGTGTGATAGTCTCGAAAGTCGAACCTCACAATTCGGTGAGGATGAGAGGTTATATAGGGATGCTTGTCATTGATCCTAAACATAGAGGCAAAGGGTTAGCACAACAATTAGTGAAGAAAACTATAGATTTGATGATAGAATTAGACCAAGTTGATGAAGTGATGTTAGAAACTGAAGTTATAAATGAAGCAGCTTTAGGGTTATATGAGAGTCTAGGATTCATGAGAACTAAGAGATTGTTTAGATATTATCTTAATACTCATGATGCATTTCGATTAATTTTACCATTAGGCGAAAAATCAGGTAAAAGGGCATCATTTTTAACTCCAATTAACGTTTAAAATTTAGACATAACCAACAGTGCTATATTGGATGACCCCATAATTTCAAATTCAAGGATTAATAATAACCATCCACTACCCACTCGAACGGTCCTCATTTAGCATACATCATTTAATTCACAATTATTATCATAAATATTATTTATATAGATTTCATTTAATGACTATATTCTATTTTACATTAATCATCTTCGTCGAATTTTGGAGCCAAGTAGAATCTCAAATAACCACCAGCATCCAATTTGTATTCAAATAAGGCAGGAGTTTTATCAGCTAATTTCAAAGTGATAGTACCACTTAAACTAGTAGCCTTAATAATGTCCAGCAAGTATTTCAAACCAAAAGTTAAATTAACTGGGGTGGAAAGATTAACTTTAATGCTTTCCTCTGGGTGGTCCATGTCAGTATAAGGTTTTAAAATAACTGAACCAGTACCAGATTCACCTTCAGAAATAAATTTGACTGAATCTTTAGTGACGGTAATGCTTAAGGATTCAGAAAGATTTTTCAAATCACGAACAATTTTGGCGAATTCCCCAGAGGGCATATTTATCACAGCATCATAGTCCATATCATCAATCTTTAAAAATTCAGAATCAATATCCATAAGTTTCAACAGATATTCAGAAACTCTTTCCTTTTTCTTGTCTTCGAAAATGGTAACAACATTATCTGGGGAATCTTCAGCTAAAAGAGTGAGGTAATCTTCATTATTACCACATTTAATGATCTTGGAAAACAGTTCAAGGTCAATACCTAAGGTAATATCACGATCACACCTGTATTCAGAGAATGCCAGTTGGCCGACTAAAAGAGACACAAGTAAAACTCGGGAATCATCAACGGCTTGCACAGTAATACCGTGTTCAGTACAGTTGAAGTTACATAACTTGACACTATCCTTAATAGCATCCACGATTTTCTTTAAAAGAGCAGCTTCGTCAAATTTTCCTTCAAGCATTTTGATTAATTTAAGATGGAAATTGAAATTGAAATTGAAATTAAAATTAAAATTAAAAGAAGTTTGGAACTTTTTCAGCGACGCGTGTATCAATAGGGACGTGTAAGGGTTACGTAGTGTATATAGTAAACCATTGGATGCACACCTAAAATATAATTAAAATACGTTACAAATGAAAAAAAAATATATATATATATATAGAAAAAAAGTATTAAACGCAAAACGTTTCCACAGTTTTTTGCTACTTATTTGTCAAATGTAAAAATATATATTTGAAATTTAAGTAAATATTTGAATGATACATATGTGCAACTTTTAACTACTTTTTTTATCGTACATTTCTTTACCCCATTTATGCAAATCCTGCTTTAACCTATCAGAGCGCACCAAGCCGTTTCTTATTTGAGTTAAGTTTTTAATATATTCTTGTTGTCTTTGAATACTTACTTGTAAATAGTTGACAAGATCTTCCTGTATGGCCAGGAATTCATCATTATCTTTTTCTTCTAAATTTTGCAATTGATATTTCTCATACATTTTCAAAGTCTCTGGGATTCCGAAAAAAGGATCGCTTACAATGTCATCATTTTCTAATTGAGAAGTTCTTGTTATTCTTCGTACTGGTTGTTCTTGCTTAAGTCCATTCAGCTCTGATGCCACACTAGTATCATTTTGCACCTTTTCCTTTTCCATTTCCAATTCTTCTCCTTCCCCTTCTCCTTCCCCTTCTCCTTGTTGTTCTCTTGTTTCTTTTTCTTCACCATTTAATTGTTCTTGTTCAATATCCGTTCTTGACTTTGAATGATCCGATTCTTTTTGTTTCTGGTCATTTATATCTTGCTTTTCATCAAATTGATTTAAACCATGATCATATTTGGGTAAACCCATATTATCTTCTAACAAATAATACCAGTCTTCTCCGTTTAATACTTGTAACAATTTATTTAACGAATTTAAATTTCCTTGCTCTATTTCAATAAGATGAATCAAATCTGATGCAAGTTGACTAAATATAGGCAGTTCATACGTTTTCAGAATAGCTGGATGAGATACAATTTCCAGTGGATGTACTAAAGGAGCCAAGATTTCAGAAATATTCAATGATTGAAAAGGGTTACTATCTTCGTCTTCAGAGACCAGCTCCAGGCCAGAATCGGGATCTTCCAAATTATTTTCAATAATATCCTTATTCATCAATTTTGATGCTTGATCTTCTGAATTCATTTGATTATTTGATTTTTTACCATTGGAATTTACCCCTGTACTACCATTACCAAATGTTTCTACCCATTTCCTTTTCATACGCAAGTTATGCTTTTCAATATTCTCATTGGTAAATACTAAACGAGAAGATCCATTATATTCAACAACTTTAGGAGTTAAACCATTTCCATTACAAGAAATTGACAGGGGATCAGTAATAGCTTTGCCATCTCTATTGGCATATTCCAGACTATAAGGAATAACATTGGTTGCTTTACGAGTCAAAACTGACTCTTTAAAGCGTGCTATAACCTCCAAAGATGCACTATCAAGCATAGAAGGTACTAATTATTCAAGTTTTAAAGATTGATGGAATTGAGGAAATTAAGTTAAAAAAGGAATTGAAATCAGAAAAAAAAACAAAAAAAAAAAACAAAAAAAACAAAACTTGTAGACTAACAAACTTACATGCACTCCCATACCTGCTCTTATCCAAGCTTGGCTGCAATCAAGAATCACATGACACAATGGCAAAAAGTAGATTTAAATTTGATCCCTTTCTACTCCAAACCGAAACCTAGCCAAATTATCCCAATTGTTAGCTTGAATCTCAGCAATAATAGATGAAATGTTAAATGCATCACCTTCGGTAGAAGCAGCACTAACCCCAGCCAGTGTAATTAGCCAAAGAAGCTATCAAAACTTGGGGCATTCTGCACTGCATTTGACCTTGTATAATGCTCATAATGGCCAAATGATTAAATTACCTAAACCTATACGGTTTCATACTATCAATAGCCTCAAGAACTTTATATTAGAATCATTCCTGAACTATCAATTAGATTCCATTGAGAATATTTTTCTTTTAACCCTGTTTGGAATAAAATTCAATTTTAATGTGGTCAATGACATAAACGATATATATGTTTACGATAAAAGGCTATTTAGTAGTGGCACTGATAAAAGATTTATATTAGAAGGATATTTGGCGCATAATGAACAAGCAAATAATATACCCATTATAGGGAACCCGCCTGCACTTCAACAAACTACTTCCATCACTAAAATGTCAAGTAATTTCCGATTAAACGAAGAATGGGCTAAAAATATTTTAAAATATTGTCAAAAAATGGATGATCAAATTAAAAAATTAGAAAAGCAAATTAATGTTACTTTTAAATGTATATCGAATGTATTCCTTTTTGCCCTGAATTTTGTTAATGGTATCGAAAAACTGTTCAATAATTATTATAACCATATTAAGTTAATAAGTATGAAAAGTCTTCATCGGTCATGGGATAAGTATTACAAGAATTTGCAGCATAAAATGCCACTTATTCTGCTTGCTAATATTGAAAATGCTAAAGTTAATATTTCCTTAAATTCAATGCTTTCAATAAGCAAACTTGAATCAGCTAGTGAAAACGTCCGGGAAAATTTACCAAACATCATTGAAAGTTTCAATCTGATGCAACAAATTATTAAATTGGTAAACGATGATCGAGCTAAAGTTGATGCTGAAATTGAAAATTTAAGGAATAAATCTATTGAGCAATTTAAAGCTGATTCTTCTCAAAGTAAAAATAATGAATATTCAAATTTAGTCTTACAATATTGTCAAACTCTTTCTAATGATTTGGAAAAAATTACCAATAGTAATGGCTCTGTAATAGAAGAAATTTATCAAGAACACATCAATTCGTTATTACCTCAAATATTCAATACCGCTGAAAAATTGCATCATTTATTACAAACGTATATTGATTTTTATACCGACTTGTCTCAAAAGACATTAGATATTTATAGTGAAATAGCAAATCTTCAATTAAGAATGGTTAATCTTAAAGAAGATTTAAAGAAATTCACTTCTCCAGGAAGCCACGAATTTGAAATTATCAATCAAATTAAAGCAGATGAAGACTATCTTTCTCTTACCATAGATTTACCATTATTATTTGGATTCATTTTAATTGAAAAAAGAAGACAATATGAATGGAAAGATTTTTACTCCAAGGGAATAGTGAAAAATTTACAAGAGCAAATGACAATAATAATCGAAAATGAAAAGAATTTCCAACAATTATGGAACAAAAAATTTGGCAATTTCTTAAACTTTTTGAATTTTAAATCAGAAATTAGATTACCATCCTTAGATATTACTTTGATTAGTTCAAATATTGAAAATCTGGGATTTATATCTAATCTTAAAATAACAAGAGAAGATATTACCCAGTATATTAAAATACTAACAAATTATGCTGAATTACTGCGTGAAACTGTCCCCAGTGCTAAAAATTTCCCAGGGTTATTAGAAAAGAATTTCTCGGACTTAATAAAATCAACTGGCAATTTAAAAAGAGTAACTAAAATTCTGGCTGCTCTTTCAATAATTGCCAGTGATGAACACAATTTACAAAAAATGGATAAAGAAGTTTTGGCCGTTTCTCAAAAATTGAATATGAAAGCCACAGCATTACTGAAGCTGCCACTGAAAAAGTCATCGGAGAAAGACGAAGATAACACTAATGTATGTGATGATTTGGATCTTGATGTAATACAAGGTCTCAAATTAAGAATTAAAAAATTAGAAAGCTTGTTACATCAACAGCAATTCAAAAATTTATCGCAATGGCCCGTTACAAGAACTCCCTCAGGGAATATTTCAAATAATTCTAAAGCATTTGGTGATAGTAAATTAAGTCTTATATCAGATCAAAAAATGAGTTTTGACCCCACAAAATATTTGTCCAAAGCCACATCGTCTATTGTGAAATCACCAAATTCAAATACAAAAGTTCTTGATGCTTCTACCACTATTGATAAACACTTGGACAATATACGTTTGCGAAAAGAAAACCAGGAATTAATCACTAAAAATTCAAAACTTTCTTTAGAGTTATCAAAAAATGAAGAAATAATAAGTGATCTACGCCATGAAATTCTTTTGTTGAAACAAGATCACGAGAGAAACTTAAAATTGCAACAAGAAGATTTTAACAAGCAAGTTGAAATAGTTAAAGATGAATCTTCCAAATTTACTGAAAATGCATCAACTGAAATTGCAATTATGAAAGAAAAACATGAAAACGAAATTAAAGAATTGAAGTTAGACTTAGAAAATAGACTTAATGATTATAAAGCGAAGTATGATATAAAGAAAGAGGAAACGATTTCAAATTTACAAAAAGAGTTAAGTAAGTATATAACTTTAAGCAACGAGAGATACGAAGATTTTAGAAAATCTAATGAAGCCTTAGAGGAAGCAAGAAATGAATTGAGTGATCTATTAGCAATGAAGAATGATCTACTTGAAAACCTTTCGTCCAAAGAAACAGAATTTACAAAAGAACGAATAGTTTTGGAAGAAGATTTAAGGCAATGGAAAACTAAATTTCAAGAAAAAGTTGATGATTATGAAGATTTAATGGAAGTGACTCAAACAAGACAAAATGATTACGAACAACTAATTGAAAATTTGGTACAGATAACGACACATCTTTTCAAACGTATTAAATCATTATCAGATATTCTGTATCAATTTTACTATGATTTTTGTTTGGTTTTAGAGCTGATGGGTTTGCTATTGGTTAAGGAGAATGATTCATTGAAAATAGTGAGAGTTAAAGGATTAAGAAATAAAAAAGTGGCGTCACTGGTGGATGAATCTGAAGTACCAAATATTGATAAACCCACTTCTAAAGTACTTGAGCAATTGGAAAAACTTACTGAATGGTTAACATTACTTGAATTAACAGAGCAAAATAATAAAGAAATTGAAGATAATTCAAGTATGCTTAATAGAACTGAGAGTAAGGATGGCATATCTCAGCAATTAATTGATTTATTTAAAAATAATTTTGAAGGTGAAAATAATAAAATGGACCTATTAATTAACGGATTATATTTCCCACTGGAGACCACAGGGAATACAGCATTTGTTTCAGCAATATCCAGAAGATTTAAAGATGTTGAAGGATTTGCGAAAAAACTTACTAAAGAAACGAGATCCAAAACCAATGAGATTAATAAGTTACAACATAGGATATCAAATAAAATATCGATAAATGATTTCCAGATTCATGATTTAGTATTATTTTTACCAACTAGGATTGATAACAATGAAGAAGATAACGAACTTCAACCCTGGGCTGCATTCAATTTTGGGCTGCCTCATTATTTCTTACGTGTTGATAGACATTCATTGAAAAATAAAGATTGGATGGTGGGTAAGATTATTTCAATAAATTCTTATAAAGTGACAGATTTAAAGACCTCTGATAAGACATACAATCCATTTCAACTTAAACCAGGAACAGAATGGTTTTATATTGATGCTAAGGAAATCGAACAATAAATAACAGATATAAGTATTTGTTCTTTTTTTTTTTCTCTTTGAAAGAAAATTCTCTAGATAAAGCTGCTATTATTTGAGAATTGATGTAATGCATTTTTTAAATTTTAATTATTCCAATTAGTAAATATAGCTACTAAATATATTACACCCACCCACAACAAACAGAAGGTGAGGGGAGGAAAATAGGCAATATTTGTAAAATACAAAAGAATTATAGAATTTAAGGTTATTATTCAGAGTATTTTTGGTTAGATTTAGTATTACAATTTATAACTATGAAAATTTAATACTCTGTTTTTAGTGTATTTGGAAAATATGTTGCAGTGAAAAAATACATGCAGACGTCAACAAATGCTTGAAGAATATATATATAAAAAAAATTGATCTTTCGCAACATTGATTTGAAGAACTTTGCAAAAAATACACCCTAAGATTCACGAGTTCAGTGGCATGGGCAGAGTATGATAGATAACGTATCAACATTTCAACTTATAACCGGAGTAATTGCTCTCATTTGGTACTTTACGGTGCTAGCGTTGGCATATACTGGCTTTTGGGAAATTGTTTTAAAATTCCGGAAAGAATCAGTTGCCGATGCTTCCATAAGTTCAACATCAGTGGAAGGGGTTAGCATTATTAGACCATTGAAAGGTATAGATCCTCAGATGTATAGCTGCTTGGAATCTCTGTTCATACAGAATTATCCTATAGACAAGTTTGAAATATTATTTTGCGTTGATGATCCGAACGATCCCGCCATATCAATAGTACAAGAGCTTATAGAAAAATATCCGCAAGTGGACGCTAGAATATTGATATCTGAGGGGTATGATCCCACGACTCAATTGCTGACTGACCACTATGGTCCTAATCCGAAAGTTAATAATTTGGCCAAGGGTTTCACTGCCGCGAAAAATGATATTGTATGGGTAATGGATAGTAATGTGTGGGCTAATCTGCAAGTATTGAAGAAACTGGTTTGTGCATTACAAGATAATTTAGATAATGGACGTAAGATGAGTCCATTAAGTCGTAAAGTGACTCTTGTCCACCATGCACCCCTTGCTCTTTCCATTGCAGATACCGAATATTCATTAAGTCCGTTAAATACTGGTGAAACATTTCTTAATGGTAGTTATAAAAAACGTGAATTGAAAAAATTTGGAGCAAAATTAGATGAAATGTTCCTTTTAACGTCTCATTCAAAGTTTTATGTTGGTTTCAATAGAGTTTCAGTAGCTCCATGTGTTAATGGGAAACTGAATATGTACCGTAAACTGGATTTGGATTATGCGGTAAGTCAAATACCTAAAAGAGCATCCCAGCTGTCATTTTTCTATTCCCCTGAAGTAGTTAACGACGCACAAAGATTCTCCCAATTAGGGCCCGGCCATAGTATAAAGTTTTTTCTGAGATATATCGGTGAAGATAACATGATTGGTATTTGCTTATGGGAAAATTGTTATGGGAGAACTGGGATGACCGGTGATGTAGTAGTACAACCACTTTCAGGAGCTGATAATTCAATAAAAGATTATATTGATAGAAGAGTTCGATGGCTTAGAGTAAGAAAATATATGGTTTTAGCTGCTACATTGCTTGAGCCTCTGACAGAACTGATTCTTAGTGGCATATATGGTAACTATGGGATTTCCACGGTTTTCAGTGATGGCTCTTTCCTTTGGTGGGTTTTTTTATTACATATGACAATTTGGATTATAACTGACTACTATCAATCTCATTTATTGATTAAATTAGCCATGAGATCGTCACCTGATACTAGTGCAAGTAAACCATGGTGGTTAAAGGAAAGAAATTTAACCACTTCACATAGATCTTTCATTTCCTGGATTACTTCATGGTTAGGAAGAGAACTTTTGGCATTGCCAATTTGGGTAATTGCTATGTTTGGTCATGAAATTGATTGGAGAGGTAGACCATTTAGAATTAAAAAAGATTTAACCGCAGAAGAATTGTAATAAGGGCCAAAAATAAAAATAAACAAACTGATCTATAAGTAGACCAATATACATGTATATAGATTTTTTTCAAAAAAAAAAAAAAGCTTACATCACTAAAAGCGTAGGGATAGAATTTAAATTTGAAACATAACATACATGAATGGTTAAATTTTAAAAAAAGAATTTTATTCACACATATGTAAAACAATTTAACAAGTGAAAAAACGACTAACAATAGTCGATAAATATGATAAAAATGTGGAACGACTATTATTTGGTTTATAATAAGTATATTGAAATGATTTAAATCAGTACAACACCCATACATACACATTCACGAATTCAAAGAATTGTTTAATAGTATGAAGAAGAAAAGAAATAAAAAGTAAAAAAAAAAAGAAAAAAATAGTAAACGAAAAGAAAACAAAAAAAAAATAAATAAAACTCCACTACATCAATAATAAACGTTGTAGAGGTAATCTACAAATACGTTCAAATCGAAATACGTAAGAGAAATAGATAATTAATAGGATAAAGTAATTCTGTTTACATTTTTTAGAAAGACACATGCAGAATAGAGTTTTAGTTGAAACAAGTCTTAGAAATCATGAATATTAGAGCTCTTAATTATAAATTTAAAACAATATTACTACAAAATATCAAATATACGTTGCCATGCAAGATCCGATTACTTTAGACTATTAAGCTTAAAGTGTTCAATCATTTTATGTATTATCGAATATGTGTCCTCAATTATTAATATGCAATATATAGTAAAATAGATACATCTTCGTTAAATTAGGTTTCGGGAGTGTTCTGTTAAAAATATAATTAAAATAGTGCTTCAAAAATCTTGAAACTTCCCAATTGAGAGAAGCAGTGTAACTATTCGAAATTATCACGCAATTAGAGTTATTTTTTTTTAATCAAGTGGGATCTTTAAATTCCAACTACTCTAAAACCCTAATTCGTTCTATTATTTACAGCATTTTTGAAACTGCTGCCTAGAGCAGCATTACACGACAATTTCCTCATTCAGAAAGTATTACACTCTTTTAAAAATAACATATCAAGCAAAGTATTTATTCCATTTAAGGAAACGAATTTTTTTTTGGACTATTTCCACATTCCACACGCAATACCATAATAAAGAATCAGATAACTTTGAAATATAATAAAATATATTTGAATTACATTCTAATTATGCATACATTTTTGGTTTACCAAAATTGACACTTAGGTCTGCTACAAATTAGGATTTCCTTATTCCTATTTCAACAAATATTCTAGATTTCTTAATCTCTTAATTTCTTTATTTGAATGTTAAATTATAGTTTCATTTATCAATAATTAATCAAGTTTTTCATTCATCACTAGGTGAATTGCTGAGTAACTTCAAATTAAAATCATTTGAAATGAAATCATAATAAATGGAAAATAAATATAGTTTAGTATAATGGATTAATCCATAAATCATTGATTAAAAATTAGATTGTAATACTGAAAATGACAAAAAGCAAAAATAAGAATTCAAGAATATTAACAATAAATTACGATGATTGGAAAAATTAATAATACACTAGACAGTCGAGCAACTAAAATTGAACGTCGAAGACGCGCGTTTAATTTCCTGCTACAAATTAGTTTTTGAACGATCATCAATTTTTTTCAAATATACTTGATGTAAATAAAATAGAAAGAACGATAGATAAAACAATTAAGAATGAGTTTAGAGAAATTACGGCATAATAAGAGTCTTTGTGATAAATATTATATAGCATGAACTGGGACATTGTATTCATATTAATACTTGGTTGAGATTTATTGTGAAACATTTTGCAAATATACTTGTTTTATGTATATTATTATTTTTCATGTTTCTCTATTGATACACTTATTTTTTATTTATATATATATCTTTTTTTTTTTAATTTTTTTCAGCTAAGTAATTATAACTTTAACAATTTAGAGTTTATTTTTTTTTTTATCACTTTAACTTTTCGAATATTTACATATTTTATGGCAACCGTTTAACTAACCCCCCCCCTTTTAAATGAAATTCGAATTAGTCTTGCGAAAGGAAAGAAAAATTAATTACATTAATAAATAAATCAATAAATAAAATTATCATATATACTTATATTATATAAGCAAATAAATAAATAAATAAATAATTAAATAATTAAATAATTAAATAAAAAAAAATTAATAAATTAAAAAATAAATAAATAAACAAACAAACAAATAAATAAATAAATAATTAAATAAATAAATAAATAAATAATTAAATAATCAAATAAATAAATAATTAAATAAATTAATAATCAATTAAAGGAACAATTGAATAGATAAGTGAGTAAGATACGCATGAAAAACATCTTTATTCTATAGAATATCAAACTAATAAATAGTTTAATATTATTAACTTATAGAAATTGCAACCGTTAACTCTTGACACCATTTTTTTTTTAAGATTCTTGTAAATTTCTAGCTGCAAGACGATCACTCGCTACTTCGCAAAACTAATTTGTTTTTTTTTTTTTGTTTTGCTAATATATATATATATTTTTTAATATTGTTGTTATTTGATATTTTGGTGTGATCTAACTTTGTTCGCACAAAAAATAAAAACGAAATAACAGACAGTCCCTTTTTCAAATTTTTTATTAGCCAGGGCCAGTAAACACAAGACAAATTCGATCATTTTCACTCGGGGATTCATTAATTTGGCCAATCTTTCCATAAACCTACTATAATTTAAGCTTCCACTTTAAAATGGCCATGGAGTTTGATGCAATGTCCCATCAATCAATGGCGGTTCCAGTTCAAACATGTAAAAAATGTGAACTTCCAATATATGAAGGGCATGCTTATGAATTAGGAGATGACCGTTGGCATATTCCATGTTTCAAATGTTCCAAATGTAACCAACCTTTGGGATGCAACCTGAATTTTCTCGTATTAGGGAACGGTTCATTGATTTGTCTGCTGTGTTCATATAATTGTAAACAATGTGGGAAGAAAATTGATGATTTAGCAATTTTAACTGGTGATCAAGCATACTGTTCACTGTGTTTCAAATGCCGTTCATGTAAGGAAAAAATTGAAGATCTAAGGTATGCTAGAACTTCAAAAGGATTATTTTGTATGAACTGTCACGAAAAATTGGTTGCTAGAAAGAAAAAACATGATTTGAAGAAAAATCAAACTAATCAACTGTATTCATCCCAGTTAAAACTGCAAAATAATACTCCACTGCTGAATCCAAGTCTGATTAAAGACACCATATCATCTCCAGACGATAGATTTACTAACCAACTGCAAAGCCTGTTTACGTCTACAAACACTCTTTCAGGAAATCAATCAGTTTTACAGCCTAATTATAATCATTTGTATTCAATTCATAGTAACAGATCATCATCAAGTGTACACAAAAATCTTCCACCGCCTCCAAACCAAGCGATATCTCCACTGATAGGTACATCAAGTTCGAACAATAGCAGTACAAACAAAAACGCAACAAATACTACGAATTCTTTGAATATTGGACTCAGTGCTCCTATGAAAAACTCTCCACAATCATTTCACAATATATCGCCAAATCAACCCACAAATTCTCAATATCTGACGCCGATATTTGATTCTACACCAAAACTTGATAAGGTCGTAGCACCTTTGACCCCAGACAATTATTCAATTGAAGAAGTTAACGATAGTGATGACGAATTAAAGATGCGCCAAAAGGAACAGAAATCATCGGCTATATCTACAGACCAAAGTGTTTTAGAAAGTAATTTACTGGAAAAAGCTTCACATTTTTCAAATTCAGATTTAGAATTACAACCTGCTGTTGATTTGAGTAATCTCAAAAACACTAAAACATTACTGACTCCACCATTAGAAGATAATCATAAATCTAGATTGAAGAAAAACGTTCTTTTATATCTGCCTAATCAATTCCATGATAATGAATTCCATTACACAGAGAGAACTTCAATGCTGGATAAGCTTCTGATTGCTGAAGCTGCTGAAGCTAACAATCAGCAATCACTTTCAGTCCATGACGAATCCGTAAAAGCAAGACAAGGATCTATGAGCCCATTTGCTAAGGCCAATAGACAAGCAAGAGTGGTGGAAACAAATGATAATACTTCTACTAGTGAAGATTTATCTGAAGTTATGGAAACACCAAAAAGATCAGCACCAAGTACTCAACCAAAGATTAGACTGCCTCCACCAAAGTTGCCACTCCCATCTACACCGAAAAAGAAGGAAGAAAGATCTTCATTGCCATCAGGCGATATTGACGAAACTCCTCATGGACTTGGACTTGGGCTTGATGAAATTAATTATTTTGATCGTGATTTCCCCAACAGTTACCTGTCACCAAAATCTGGAATATCATCTTATGCTAAAACAACTAATCCAACTCCAACTGTTACAAATCTAGAAGATACTTCATCCACAACAGGATCATTTATTTCATCAGGTAATCCAGGAAATACTACAAGTAATGTCACTTCCAATACTAATGCATCCGTTGGTAGCACACCAAAAGAGGTAGGCCGTAAGGCATCTATACTCAGAACACCTAAACTTTCATCTCTTAAACATAAAAGGCTGATAAGCGGGGGATCTCAATCAAAGTTTGGGTTTTTCTCGAAAAAAGAAGATAATACACCAGGAAGAGCTAGTCATTCTAGAAACGTATCAGAAAGTCTGATTTCAGGAATTCATGTATCAGCATTTGCAACACCTCCATTACCAACTACTTTGAATTATATGAATTCAGCTTCCAAAGAAGAATTGACACCTCATGCTCGTGTGGATCTTGAATTAAGGCTGATGAAGCTTGAAATATATCAACTTGAATCTCAAAAGCAATCATTAAACAATGAAGTACAAAGATTAGGCAATGAAAAGCAACAACTTAATAGTCAATTGAAAGAGCTCAAAGAACGTATATCTTATGACACTTCAATTTATGATAATTTAACTAAAGAGGTTGCCAATTTAAATGCAGAGAAAAAGAAATTAATTGAAGAAAACTCTAAATTAAACGAAGAGCAATCTCGATTGAAAAATAAACCATCCCTTGACTTTAGTGAATCTTCGGCAAGTACTTTTATGAGTGAAGAAAATTCTGAAGAAGGTGAAACTCAAAGGGCTACCAAGTTAAAATTTTGGAGAAGACCAAAGCTTGGATTTCAACCAGGAAATTCTTTGACTAATCAGAATAATCAAAACCAATCAACTAACCCTAATTCTCAGTTCAGGAATCAAATCAATAATAACACGCTAAACAATGGTTCTAAAATTTCTAAATCTTATTCATCATATGGACTTAAGATTTCGAATTCAGGAATGAACTCCAATGGAAGTGTGAATAACGAGAATTATATTGGCACTGGTAGCAATAATAACAATAATAATACCACTAACAACAACTCAAATTCTAATAGTAATAGCAATGCGAATAATGCTAATATTAATAATAATACCAATGCCAATAACAACAACAATAATAATGCCATCACCAACGCTAATAACAACAACAACAATAATAACAACAATAATAACAGTAATAATAATACAAATAATCATAACGGTAATGGGAATAATTCAAATAGTGGGCTTAGCTTAATTACTAAAAGTCGGTCGACCAATATTCTTGACTCATTTTTAAATGGAGGTAGTTCCAATCATTCTAACCAAAATTCGAATGGTAATAACAATAATACTGAAATTGTTGGGTCATCACTTTTCACACTGACTTTAAGTGAAAGAGCATCTTACGAAAATGAGGATATTCCCCTAATTATTAGTCGATGTATTCATGAAGTTGAAACTAGAGGAATAGATATAGAAGGTATTTATCGTATATCAGGAGGGAATCTGGCAATAGTTGCCATTGAAAATGCTTTTAATTCTATACCTCCAGGAGGACCTAAAGATTCAAAAGCCATGCTTAAACTTGATGAAACTATTAGTGGTGATATAAATGCAGTAACTCTGGCTTTGAAAAGGTACCTAAGGAAACTCCCAGATCCAATTATTCCGTTTGAACACTACGACGATTTCATTAAAGTCCTGCAAAACAATGCTCCAAACAAGCAAGAGAAAAGATTAAGAGATCTTCGCGCATTAATTCAAAAACTTCCAAACACTAACCGGATGGCTCTTCATTTACTTTGTAAACATCTTAATCATGTTAATCAATATCTGCATGTCAATAGAATGGGATTTAAAAACCTACTGGTAGTTTTCGCTCCGACTTTAGCAAGAGACCAAACAGGAGAAAAGGAAATGATAGATATGGGTTACAGAAATGATGTGACAGACTTGATGTTACTGAATTATCTGAAGATTTTCGTATAGTGTTGTACTTTTATCTGATGCATTTATCACATTGTTGCTACACTCTAAAAATTTGATATGTAATTTTGGTTATAAATTATTCATGTTTAGTTAATTTTTTTTTCGTTAACCTTTATAATGCAATATCAATCTTCACTAATTTACAAGTAGGAGAATTATAAAATTCTGATATATATTCAAATGATTTTTAATTTATAATATATTTGACTTTTAACGTTCATCATTTAAGTAATCATGGATAAATAATTTTCAAATGCAGTTTAAACCACCCACTGCATATGAAAGCATTATGTATATATACAAATAATAAGAATTCAATCGTTTTTCCTTTGTTTAATGTATGTCTTTTATATGTATACTCAGGTACATCTCGTATCTTCTAAAACCGACTCTTAAAAGATGTTCAATGGCACTAAATTTCTTTTTAGGGAGATTTCTATGTTTACCAAACTCTTCTTTTATGAAATTCTTCCAATTAGATCTAAATTCAACTGGTTTTGTGTAGACAGAGCGCATACACATGCGATACAACTTCAACACATCCCTTTGGATCCCAGATAAACGAGGCATGTTTTAATGATAGATAATGTGTGATTCGCAAACTTTAAAATCGATTCTCGTTTGGGATTTTGTGTGCAGAGTATTACACCGGACAGAAAAAGAAAATTTCGTATATATATATATGTATATATACACTCATACACATATAGTCAAGTAATGTCAAAATTAATAACATTAGAATTCAGCTATTAATATAAATTAGATTGAGAAATTGAACACGAGGTTCTTTATATATGCAATGTGAATATCAATCAGATTTCATCACTAAACAAGACTACAACTAGAATATTAAAATAAGAAAAAGAATAAAAAAAAGAATCAAAAAAGAATCAAAAAAGAATCAAAAAAGAATTAAAAAAAAAAAAACTTAATAAAACCTAAAAATAAAAAATACATTATTGCGTTGATTTGTTATCTATTAAATTATGTGAGATATTAATTATGTAATAATATTTTGTTATCTATATTGATATGTGATTCTATGTATGACAAGAGTTATGAAATGAAATTTAATTTTACCACGTTTGAAAAAGACATTTAAGCGGTGGTGGTAAAATCGGTTTCACCTTCTCTAGCTTCACACTCTTGAGCACCACATGAGCATTGACCCTTGAATCTTTTACCGCAAGCACAAGCTTCAGTAGAACTTGGTTTAACGTTTTCAGTAGTAGCTTTAGAACAGTTACACTCTAAAGCAGGACGAGCACCACAAGAACAAGTAGACTTTTTAGCACAAACACATTCAGAAGCTTGACAGACCATTTTTCTTTTGATTAATATATTTGATTAGACTTAAGCGAATAAAACCTTTTGGTTAATGATAATTTAGTAGCAAAATTGATACCTTTATATACTACATTGAGAGATCAAATCTGGTGTTTTGTATCAAAATGCGATTAAAAAAGCTGACCAATGAGAGATGTGTTAAATGTAAGCAAAATTATTGCTGACTATAGACGTGTATATAGTACAGATACCAATTGGTAATTTTAGTCATTTTATACTAGATAAATAAAAAAAAAAAAATACAATACAATACAATTTAAGAGTATTCCAACAGGTGTTGCATACAGACGAGTTGCTTATATCAAGTTTATATACAATTAACCTTGGCTTTATCTTTTCATTATTGATATGAAAATATACAACTACAGAGATCATACATTTATAACATATTTGAATATTTGCTTTCATTTGAATGCATAATTATATACTTGTATTTATGAATAATCTCGCAATATCACATCGAAGTATACTAGTGTAGGGTTTCGATGAAGCAAAAAATCCAAATGCAACAAACAAAAAAAAAAAGGAAAGAAAAAAAAAAACCAAAAAAAAAAACACACTTTTTTGATTGCAATACTAAAATATGCAAAACCACCCTTATTTAGTTATTTTCTTGAATCTTTCTTGTAAGAACGAACCCATTTCCCCTGTAGAATTTCCAGTTATATCTTCTGCATTATTATTATTATTATTATTATTATTATTATTATTATTATTATTATCATCATTATTATGATCATCATTAACATTTCCGGTCTTGGAACTGTTTTCAAGAACTTCTTGAAATTTTAAATATGTTGACGAATGAGAAGTTGAATTGGCGGAATTATTCTTGTCAATGAATACATTATCATTATCTTGTATATTTTGTCTTTTCACTTCATGTTCCATGTCATTATCTTCATGTTCCAAATTTCTTTTGTTAGTTAAATCTACAGTTCGAAGTTCCGGAAGTGGAGGTGGAGCGTCTGGCTGTATGTTTAAACCAGTAGTTTTCAAATGAGGTGGAAGAATATCACTATCATTTTGATCAAGGTCTTTGCGTATTTCTAATGGAGTTTTAACAAATTCATTGGCACCGGATAATCGAGGTGTGGTTGGGAACCTTTGCATTGAATCTCGATTTTGTTGCTTTGTATTTTTGCGTATTGGTGACACTTCAGCAACATCTCTATTGTTTTGAAGATCAGAAAGAAGTACTGGAGGTTCAGGCAACGTAGGAGAGGAATCAATTATATCATGTATTAGGGAAGATCGTTTATCATCTCGTCGATTGGGAGTTTGTTTCCTAGGTGAAATAGATACTTTATGATAGTTATCAAGTGATTGTCTAATGGTATGGGTTAATTTAGGAGAATTTGGCTTATACGGCGCTATTATTGGGATATGATCAAAATCAATACTTTCACTGGTTTCAAATCTCGCAGTTTGTCTTATAGGTGATTTTCTTTTCCGATTAGGAGTTGAAGCTTGTGGAGATAAATGCTTATGGTTTTGTTCCACCGACCAAGTAGGCGTTTCTTCAATATTGTGATAAGTGCGTCCTATGGACTTCAACAGTTGTTGCCTTTTCGTATGTTGAGTGGATTCTTGAGCTTTTTCCTCGTCCAGAATTAATAGTTTAGATGATTTTGCATTATTTAAAGTGTTGACGCCAGTATTTGGATTTGCAGGTTCCTCGTAACCGGTGAGCTCTACATTTGCAGCCTGTTCCATGAAAAACTTCCAAAAATTAACGTTATTCCATACTTTTGATGATGATTCGCCATAGGCTTTTAATATGGGGAATATCTTATCATTTATAACTGCGTTGGACTTTGATAAGTTTTTATCTATTTCTTGCAACACTAACGTTATTTCTTGTTCCAATCTTTCCAATTCTAGTATCGCTGGCTCATTAGCAGAACTCTCCTCTCGACCAAGTTGTGAAGTATCTCTTCTACGGGATGCCGAAGGCGCTATAGAGTATCTTTTCATGGCTTGGTGTGATGTTTTGATTTATATTTTTAATTTTTTTTCAATTTATTTATTTATTTATTTATTTATTTGTATTCTAATTTTTATTTTTGCAGCTTGGATACAGGATACAAAGTTTGGCAATATATCATGACCTTAATTTGCGCTTTTAAATCTGATTTTTAATATATAATGGGCAACGCCATGTCTGTGTCTTTTGCTCCTGAATGTACTCCTGCCAAGGAGAAGTATGATGAATGTTTTAATGCTTGGTACACTGAAAAGTTTTTAAAGGGTAAATCTTTAGAAAATGAATGCACAGAGCTCTGGGAGGATTATATTACATGTGTAAATGCTGCTTTGGCCAACCACCGCATCAAGCCTACTCTTGATAAATCCAGAGAAGAACAACCTTTCAGTCCTGAAGATATGAGGAAAAGTGCAGGGACTAATGATAAATAGATATTAGAAAAAGTTTTCTGGAAAGAGTAGAATTCGGAAAATTGTTAAGCTTGTACATATTATAGGTAATATTTAAAAATAGATTTATATTCTTTCTCTTTTTGTTGTTTTAAAATAAACAGATAAATAAATAAATGAAAAGTAGTACAATTTTACTTGTAGAGTGAAGAAGGTTCGAATTGGTGTTAACTCAGGTGGTCAATTTAGTCTTAAGTTGTGATGATCTTCCACGTCTGTTCCGGGCATACCTTCAAATAATTTTCCATAACAAGGAGAATTTAAGAAATTGAAATGTTCATATGCTTTCATTGAGGTTCCGCATAGATAACAGAAAGCAGTTGGACAATTAGAGCAAATAACTCGGTTACAACCAGTTGTCTTTTCAATAACGGTGGAACAATTGGGACATTTCATATAACCTTCCAGAGAGATTGTTTCTTCGAAAAGCAAATCCATTTTGTATTCATTGGCAAAAATATTAATTGATCTACCATAAATTTGTTGGAGACTTTCCCTTTCAAATGAATCGATTTCCGCGTAAAGGTATTTTTGTAAATCTTCTATATCTATACCTCCATATTTCCCAGTTGAAGCGGAAAATTTACAAGGATTAATAGTTCCATGCCATGATTTCTGACAATAATAGCAATAGGCGAATTTACAATCTTGGCAAATAACTAAATTGCTCATTAAAGTTTCCCTTAAATTTGGATATCCACAATTTTGTTTAGGGCATTTTGTAAATCGATTAGAATATTTATTGTTAATTATTGAATATCGACCAATTTTGAAAAATTTGATATAACGATTTAATAAAGATGTTGCATCAACATCGCCTGTATAATTTTCAAGAATTTTGTGTAGTAATTCTAAAGGTAAAGGGTATTCCGTTGCCATAGCATAAAATTTATCGAAAGTCATTTTTTCTTGATGTATACTAAGGTTTTCCAAGAAGGTTAATTTTTTGGCGTTTGATTTTGTACAATGGATATCGGGACAGTGAATATTCTCGACTTCTCCCGTGGTAATCAGATTTTTAAAATAATCTCCAATACAATTAATGCAAAAGACGTGATTGCATGAGTCAATTTGCACACATTTATCACCTTTCCGATCTTCTTGGCAAATTTGACAAGTATAAGTATGACGATTAAATGCAAGTAATTTGGAGGCACGGTCATTTTCAATTAATTTCTGATATAAGCTTGGATTCAAGGCAATCAATCTGATAATTTCCGAATGTCCTAGACCTTCAAAATATTGTTTTAAATGATCTATCATATAAAATAAGATTTGATCTTTATAAGATTCCCATAGTTGATATAACTCTTGCAATAAATTGGTAACAGATTCGTTAGATAGTATTGAACATTCTAAAGATATACCAGGAGCTTCTTCATAAGGATATTTATCACTTAAATAAAACTTAAATGTTACTGATGGTAAATAATTAATTTCCGTTTTCGCTTTGTTCTCATAACTGATACTTATAGCATGTGGCAACTCTATGGGTATAATCAATGTTCCTTGGGTTTGATTGACTTGTAGATCGGGGTATATGCATTGCAACAGAGATATTTCTTGACTTCTAATATCTTCAAGATCGGTCAGATCATACTGTTTCATGGCTGGAAGTTTAAGCAAACAGGTAAAGCTTCAACACTATATGGCTTCTTAAAGCACAACTTCATCGAAACATAGTTAAATTCAATTGCGATATTAGTGCAATTTGACTAATATGAGAAAAATGGAGTTATTTTATTTTTAAAAAAAAAATATTATTTTTTTTTTCTATATTCTGTCAATTTTGGTTCAAATATAAACGTATGAAATGCATACACTCAGTATTTAGAAAGATAAGAAATATTATACATCAATAACATAACTGTTAAGTAACAACTGAAGTAATGATTTTAGCGTACAATTTTGCGGGTTATGAAAAATTGTCAAATGTATTAATTGTCAAGCAATCCAAATTGGGCAAATTGAAGAGGGTGGGGTGGGCTTGTGAGTGATGTTTATTCATATTGTTTTGGAACTTTCCAACCATGTTATTAATTTAAGTATTCAATTAATGGTATAAAAAAAAAACACACACACACGCACACACACACACAAACACCCACCCAATTATGACATAAATACATTTAAGTGAGATAAAAGTTTTCTATTGATGATTTAATTTTATTAATTTTTCTTTAGTTGATCTTCTTGTTCTTCTTCTAATTAATTTTTTTTTTTTTTTCACTTTTGTTCTTTTATTTCAAAAGTTTTTAAAATTTGAATAATTAATTTTTTTTTGCATTAACTATATGTTCCATATTTTCAAATAGTATATTCATTAAAAAGAAAATACCCTTTTATATTAATTTGTCATACAGGTATGCTTGTAGAAGAAGTACCCCCTAAACTAGCCAATAAAGGCCTGACAGTATATTTTTCATCGACAGTGAATCTCACAGCAAGACCTTTCCGAGATGAAATGGTACCAGACCAAGATAATGGATCCGAGAAACAACAAGCAAGCGCTCAAAAGAACCGAGTTAAAAGTCGGCCAAAAGTGAATTACAACCTCACTTATTTAATGAATGTACAAACCCAAACTAGTGATGAACGAACAGCACATGGACTGCTTAAGTCTGCAGCTCAAATTCAAATAGAAAGGCTTGTATCGCGCCGCCTCCATGAATTGAATAAGGAAAACAATGGACAAGTTTTTGAATTACCGAAAAATTTTGCTGATTCAAGAAGTATAGATAAAAAAAATAGTCGTATGGGGAATACAGCTTCTACTAAACGAATCTTATCACTGAGAAGAACTCTTGCACTGTATTTTGAAGAGGAAAGAAACCCATTGGCTATAAATTCCATCTTAGGTCTTAATTATCAGTTTGTTGAAGAATTGGATACTGCCGAGTCTTCTAAAAGACCTAAAATTAAGCGGTCCTTAGTTAAACGGAAATTGAAGTTATGCTGTATTTGCGGGCAAGATTCAGCGTATGCTAGGTGTGATCATTGTGGTCTTTTCGCTTGCAGTGTTCGTTGCAATAAGATGCATTTGGAACTGAGATGTACATAAGCTTTAGTTTACATACGATGAAAGTAATTTTTATAGAATATAAAGTATCATCAATATAAACGATAAATAAATAATTGTTGAATACCTATCCCCCCCCCCCAGCAATAAATTTGCAGTGGGAAAAAAAAATTATCAAAACTGATAATTTTGCGAGTTGCGAACTTGGAATTTTAAGTACAGGATCTTGAAACTTAATTAAATATCCACTACAACTCATCGCATGATTACACCTAATTCTATTAAACTTATAGGCGGGAACTCGCATCCTGAGCTCGTGGAACTGATTTCCAAGAGGTTAGGAATTTCCACTGCCAAAATCGGGGCATTCCAGTACTCTAACTCGGAGACTGCTGTGGCTATTGGTGAATCAGTGAGAGATGAGGATATTTACATCATCCAAACTGGATATGGAGAACAAACTATTAATTCATTCTTAATGGAGTTACTTATTATAATCAATGCTTGTAGAACTGCAAGTGCTAGAAGAATAACTGCAGTGATACCTAATTTCCCTTATGCCCGTCAAGATAAGAAAGACAAATCTAGAGCCTCCATCACGGCCAAGTTGATCGCCAATCTTTTACAAACTGCAGGTTGCAATCATGTCATTACTTTAGATTTGCATGCTTCACAAATCCAAGGTTTTTTCAAAGTGCCAGTAGATAATTTGTATGCTGAACCTCTGGTTTTAAGGTATATAGGGGAAAATTTCAACACTGAAGAGATAATTATTGTTTCTCCAGACGCTGGAGGAGCGAAAAGAGTAGCTGGGATTGCTGATAAACTCGATGTAAATTTTGCCTTAATTCACAAGGAAAGACAAAAAGCCAACGAAGTGAGTAAGATGGTTTTAGTTGGAGATGTTACCAATAAGACTTGTATCTTAGTCGATGATATTGCTGATACTTGTGGGACCTTATGTAAGGCAGCCGATGTTTTATTATGTCATGGAGCCAATAAAGTGATTGCTATAGTGACTCATGGTGTTTTTTCATCCAATGCAGTGGAGAAATTGAATAATTCCAAATTAACCAAGATTATTTGTACAAACCTGATGCCATTGGAAGATAAACTTGAAAGATGTAAAATTTTAGAAACTATTGATATATCTGGTACATTAGCTGAAGCTATTAGAAGATTACATTATGGAGAAAGTGTGAGCTATTTATTTAACCATGCTCCAGAATAAAAAAAAAATAGAAAACTCCCAATAATTATATATTATTCACCACCAATTACATAGTTTAACTAAATACAACATATGTAACTTCTTTATTTAACTTGATTCCCGCAACTTAGCCTCGATTGACAAATCATACTATTGATTATATATCATGGTTCATATCAATATTAAATACTCGAAGAAATTAAAAATAAATAAACAAATAAATAAATAAATAAATAAATAAAATTACATTAATTTAATTACTATGGTTAAAATTTATGAAATCATTAATAAACAATAAACAAGAAAAACATTTCCGATTTTAGTTATAAAAGCTTATACCTCTTTTACAAGGCCCCGATGCTAACATCAATATGAAATAGCCTTGCATGATGCATATTTTTCCATTTGGCATTCCACGGACTTTCCATAACTTCCACGGTCTGTGGGGGTAATGGCAATAGAGCAGGCCGAAATTTCAAGTAGAGTGGTAGAGTAAAGAATTAAAAATATCCTTGAAACTAACAAAGAAACTAACAAAGAAACTAACACAAATCTCAAAAAAAAAAAAAAAGAAGATATATTGTATTTGTCACATAGGCAATATATTGAATAAAAAAAAAAATAAAAACTATTAGATCAGATTGATAACAACAAAAACAAGTCTGTTAACTTTTTGATTCTCCACCCCCCCTCGAATATTCTTGATAAAAAAAACCTAAATATAATTTCATTAAGTTTTATTATAGAGTAGAAGTGGTTTATCTATTATACAATTCATGTTCAAAAATTATCATTTTAATTTATATTTTAATAAATGAACTAATCAGAACCCACATGTCCGAGGCTCATGCGGAACCTCGGATAATGATTATGCACGACCCCCCGCAAATTCTCCATATTTTTCATATCTCAATGATATAAATGCAACGATTCCAACCTAAACTTCAATTGCTACAAAAAAACCACTTTAAATCAAGCACTTTATTTAACTTGTTGATTAAGTTATATTTATAAGCTTTTTTTATTCTGGATATAACCCTTTCTCATCATTGAAATGATCAGAAAGACATTCCGCAACTTACACATGCCATCAGTCAAACAGTTTAGTACTTCTGCCTTGAAGGGAGACCTTTACCGCTATCAAAAAGATTTACCTAAATTACCAGTTCCTCTGCTCAAGGAAACTGCAGAAAGGTATCTTTTACTGGTACAACCACTTTTGAATGAATCACAATTCAAAGATACTACTGCTAAGGTTCAAGACTTTATCAAAGCAGGAGGTGTTGGTGAAACACTTCAACAAAGATTGGAACAATTTGCTTCTAATCCAAAAGTTGATAACTGGTTAGCTGAATGGTGGGATGACTATGCTTACATGCTGTACCGTGACCCAGTAGTTCCATATGTTTCATATTTTTTCTCTCACAAAGATATCAATAATAAGATTGGTAAGGATCCTCTCTTGAAAGCTACTTTGATTGCTTACTATACCACTCAATTTATGATTGAAGTTCAAAATGAAACTTTGGAACCTGAAATAATTAAGGGTAATCCTTATTGTATGAATGCATTCAGGTATATGTTTAACAATTCCAGAGTTCCTGCAGAAGGATCTGACATTACCCAGTCATACGATGGACTGAAGCATAGATATTTCATTGTTGCTGTTGAAAACAATTTTTATAAAGTTTACCACCATTCAACTAATGATACTCCACTTTCAAAAGCGGAAATATATCAACAATTGCAAACTGTTCTTAACGACTCTAGGAAAAGAGGTAAGGCTGTTCCAGTTGGTGCCTTAACTTCTTTGAATCGTGACGAATGGCTCTCTCTGTATGTTCAATTAATTAAGCTGCCACTGAATAGGGCTTCATTAGAAGCTATTCATGCTTCTTCATTCTTGATTGCTCTTGATAACAACTGTCCAATTACAATTGAAGAAAAATCTAGAAACTGCTGGCACGGTGATGGACAGAACCGTTACTTTGATAAGCCTCTTGAATTCTTTGTTTCCGCCAATGGTAACTCAGGTTTCTTAGGTGAACATTCAAGAATGGATGCTACTCCTACTGTCCAATTAAACAACTATATTTTAGAACAAATCTTCAAGGAAGACCCAAACACTTTGATCAAAGAAGTTTCAAGTTTAACTACTTCCATTGAAGAATTACCTATTGCTGAAACTCCAAACACTCCTCTCCCATTTGATATTAGCTCTCAAGTTAGACAAGATATTGCTGCTGCTGTTGAAAAATTCAATAAAACTGTTAGCTCTCTTGATGAAGAAATATTCCAATATCAAGGATATGGTAAAAATCTTATTAAACAGTTTAAAGTTTCACCAGATGCATATGTTCAAATGATGATGCAATTAGCTTACTACAAGTCTACTGGTAAAATTAGACCAACATACGAATCTGCTGCTACTAGAAAGTTTTTGAAAGGTAGAACTGAAACAGGTCGTACTGTTTCTAATGAGTCCAAGAAGTTTGTGTTGACATGGACAAACCCAGAAGCTACAATTGAAGAAAAGACTGCCACTTTCAAAGCTGCTTGTCAGCAACATGTTAAATACCTTAGTAATGCTGCCGAAGGTAAAGGTGTTGATCGTCATTTCCTCGGTTTGAAGAATATGCTTAAGCCAGGTGAACCAGTTCCAGAAGTTTTCACTGACCCAGTTTTCGCTTACTCTGGTACTTGGTTCCTTTCTTCTTCTCAAGTTCCATCTGAATACTTCCAACTGTGGGGATGGTCTCAAGTTATTGATGAAGGATTTGGTTTGGCTTACTTGATTAATAAGGATTGGCTTCATGTCCATATTCTGTGCAAGAAAGGTAACGGATTGAGACTGGATGTTATGAAATGGAACCTCGTTGAAACTGCTAATGAAATGAGAGACACCTTGTTGGCATCATTACCACCAAAGGCTAAGTTGTAAGCTGCTATCTTTTAAGGGAAAGAGTATAAATTACAGGTGACATATTTATTGAAACTCAAATTAAACCTAGTTCAATTTCATAATTCATTATAATAAAATTAAGATGTAGGTGTTTGTATAGTTGAGAATTATATCAAAAGTCGGGAATCTAATTTTTAGGGCATTCCGAAAAATGGGTTTATTTAATTGTGCTAATATTTTTTTTTATTCTGTATGGATGGAAGCTAACGAGAATTTGAAATGGTTAGCCATTTGTGCGTAATAGTTAAGCTATCTATTATCAAATAAATATATAGAGAATTATCAGTACAAATTAGAGAGACGGAGAATTTTAAACATTTTGTTTAAGCTTTTTTTATACGGCATAACGATTATTAATAATTCTATAACTTTCCATTCATAATATTCATAATGATACTAGTAGTAATTCGATAAGCATAAAAATTTAATTGTAATATAAAATCATTATACGACCTATAAAATACGACAAAGTGGAAACATAAATTTATGATCATTAAGTCCAAATTTGAAACATTTATAAACTTAAACTGAGATGATACAATTACCAAAAGCAATGAACATACGTGAATTTCTACAAGTTTATTGATATAATAATAGTAATAACAAAAACAAAAATAAAAAATGAACAATTGATTTTAACGTTAGACTTTTATTATATATTTTTTTCTTCTTTTATATGAAAATATAATTAAATATTTGTTCAGTGATCTTTTCCGTGATTAATGAAAGACTTTAAAAGATGAGGTTAGAGGTAATGAAAAAGATTTAATGTATTAGAAAAAACAGGGTGAACTTTGCATTTCTATTTGTAGAGGTATGCAAAATTTTGATTTTTTTTTGGAATGGATTTCATACATGAATCTACGTTTTTTTTTATATTTGCAGCCACCATTTCTTTGCATAAATCAAAACAAAACAAACAAAACAAGAAATTAAACAAAAATTAAATACATCAAAACAAAACTTAAATATAAGATGCTAACAAATTTGCCAAAATAATCAAGAATAGATAGGGCTTTAGAAGCATAAAAGTCGAAATGATAGCAAAATATCAAGCTTATATAGCAATATCCATATAAGAATTTGTCCAAAGATCTATTCAGTTACAAAACAAATTATTTTGAATTATTACAGAGTAAGTGTTGTTTCCTTGCTAAAGCATTAAATACTTCATTGCTAATGTTTGATGGGAAAATTCTACAGCTCTGAGATCGCGGCGTTAAGATTACCAGAGTTTTATTTTTTTTATTGTAATTATTATTATTTTTATTTTTTGGAAAACATCTCTTGTCCTTGTTAATATAAATTTTCGTTTGAAATCATATTAGGAAATATGATGAATACACATTTATAGATATTAGATGTGGTTAACAAAATTTGTACGTTTCAATTAAAATATTTTCAATGGAGTTAATAGTCGCGTTTGACGAACATTCAAAATTTCTCGTCTAATTGAACATTTCCTTTTTAGTCCTTCATTTGCATTGGATGCATTCCGGGCAAATCAAAGAAAAAAAAATTAATGCTAAATAGTAAATAACAGTATGGTCAAGATGCATTTTGATACCACTCAGCCATACATGACACAGATAGCAATTTAAAACTATAATTTTATATCATTAAATAATTTAACTATATGACATCGACTAATTGGAAAACAAGAAAAAAAAAATAAGTGAAGCATTTGTAAATATATAAAAAAGAAAATTAATTATATATACAATTTGTACAATGCAATGCAAAATTTATACATATATGAACATTATTCAAAAATAAAAATATAAACGAAGAAAATAAAAGTTACAGAAAAAGAGACTTTCGGTTTAGAGACAATAATCAAGTGTCTTATACAGATAAATTTGAAAACTATCATCCTTATGAAAACAAACTATTCACAAAGAAAAGCATTTCATTTAAAAAAAAACTCTAATGTAATCATTTTTTTTCTTTCTCTCATTCTAATTGAGGACAATCAGTTAATAATTTATTTAATATTTCAAAATAAAATACACATTCAGAAAACCCAAAATATAATTAAAAAATATAAACAAAAATAAAAATAAATGTTATAACGAGATATTAAGACCAAAAGAATAGATAAAAGATGAATGAATCCCAATTTTGCACATTTTGTCACCCTCGACTCAAATTTAACCGTAATTTGACCACAAGTTTTAGCAATTCGATTGGAGCCATATCTCAACCCAAAATCATCCTCATCTACAAAGTCTAGTATTAGTGCCTTGGATTCGACCATTCCTTGCACTTTGAATTCATCATCCCAGAGCAAATAAATACATTAATATTTATATTTAGGCCCCTCTCGTTCATACGTTAGACAAAGCGAACTTGCCGTTAAAAATAAAATAAAATTAAAAAAAAAAAAAAACAATTTATTTATTTACATTTAATTTTAGAGTATTGCAGTGTCGTTTATCTTCGAGCCAAATTATCTTTTCTTTCCCCTGATTTGCCTGCACAACTGGGAAGAGGCGATCTGCAACCATAATACATATCCCACTCACCGTGAGTTATACAATAATTTCTGAACCTTATGCTCGAATGTCAGATAGAAACCTTCCTCCTACTCACAAACGACAAAAATCACTGAGTTCAGCTGTTAATTATTACTTCACCGCTCCAAATCAAGGTAATGAGACCCCTCAACCTGTCCCTCCTGTAGTGCCACCACAGATGTCTAATATGACATTTCACCGAGCTAATGATTTTGAACAAGTTCAACACAGTTCTGAGAGTCAATCACCAATACATGGAAGTTATGTATCAACACACAATCCTTATTCTTTCCCTGCTGAACAGGTTCCGTCTACTATGGATCTGACAACGTCACTGCCTACATTTACTAGCCAAGGTTACCCCTCGAGTTTTTCTTACACTGATGCTTCATCTTATCAAGGACAACAATACCCGGAATATCAGCCCTATGTATTTCCTAAGCCTATAAGTTCTGGCTCTGCTCCGAATACTGATTTTAATTACTCACAGTCGCCTGTAAAACAGAAAAGGTTACAGACTCATCAAAAAAATAATCTCTCGATTTCATCGCATTTTAATTTGTTCAACCTTAAGGAGGAATTTGATCCTCAGTCAACCTTATTACAACCTAATCTAACTTTAGACTCAACTCATGAATCAGTTTTGACTAATAATTTTCCTCATCATCAACATTCACTGCTGATGTCACTGCAAATAACACAAACTGGACCTCATACGCCATCATCTTCTATTACTGGCTCTGGCCCAATGCATCAACCTGTTTATCAGTCTAATATTCCTCATCCTGTCCACTCTCGATCTCATTCGCATTCCCAATCTCATATTCCAATACAAATGCCTCTTCAACAAATTCAAGGGCATAGCGGCCAATTTTTAGATCAAAATACAGATTCATTAAATTTGCAATCAAATTTACGACCTCCATTACAACCTGCATTTCATACTGAATATCCTAATCTAGTTCAGCAATTAATTATGAAACTCCCAGAAATTGATGGGATGAATATCAATTCATTCCTTTTAGAATTACTTGTTAAACTAAATAACCAAATATCATTAGACACTTTTTATAACGTTCTTTATAATGACAATAAGAATCATGAACAACAACTAGACACTGTTCAATATCCTCAACACGTTGTTGTCTCATCAACAAGTACCATTGAAAATATATTAGCAGTATTCAAAAGCCCAGAACTGCTCGCAGACCACATATCAGATATTAATATTAACGATATCAAATTAACTCTGGTCAATTATCATGAGCTTCTAAGAACTTTTTTGGCAATTAAAATATTAAAAGATATTTTGGTTCAAGTCCCTGAAACATCAGTGGAGCTTGAACATACTATCCCTCGTCTTTCCATTTATAAGACATACTATATTGTATGTCAAAAATTAATATCTACATTTCCTTCACTGCTGAACACTACTTTAGAGCAACAAAAAATTATTTTGGGCCAACTGAAATTAGGGAAACTAATCAAGCTTGTGTATCCGGGTCTAAAAATTAAACGTTTAGGTCTGAGAGGTGAATCTAAGTATAACTATCTTGGAGTTATGTGGAATGATAGAATTGTTAACCAAGATGTTACCCACCTTTGCGATTCATATGATCTTTCAGATTTAACTACCTATTTCCAGAAAATGGGGAGAAAAATTACGGGAGGTAAGCGTAAATTACTAAATTCTAATATCTCAAGAAAAAGAACAGTAAGTGGTAATCAGCCCTTATCTAAAACATCGGATAATAAAGATAAAATTTTATATGGCCCACAATTATCTTTTATAAAACCTTTTTTAAAATTTCCAACTTTTGAAGATTTTCTGATTCTTAATGATGATCTGTGGTTTGATACAGTTGCCAAAGAGAAAGCACAAGCTGTTGATAATTCAATAGAAGGTGATATTATGAAACTAGTTCAAACTATTTTCATTGATGAAATTACAGAAGATAAATTGGGCAATTTAAATCAAGATCAGGAAGACAATAAATTGCTTGATTCATTTATTAATAGAATTGTTGTCAAATATGAAGTATCTGAATTACAAAATATTGATTTATACATATATATTATTGTCATTGTTACATTATTGCCACATCTTTTATTGGTCAGTCGAAAGGAGAATCATCTGGATTTCTTGTTAGATCTTAGACAGCTGTTAATTAATTTTGTTAATGGTTTTACTGAACAAATTCCAGAAAGTGCATCTAATGCATTTTCATATACCCACGCATCAATTTTTTGCATCATTTTAAAAAAACTTATCAACGTTAATGATTTACTAATCACTTTTATAAAACTAATTGTTAAGCATGATACTTATTCAAGTACTCGATCCAACATGACATCTGATATTCAGAATTACCTTATTCTGCCTCTGCCTCTGCTTCTGTTTGAGAATTCTTTAGTTGAATTTAATTTTAAAGAGGATATAGTTCAAAATGGGTTAATATTCTCATTAATGGGCTATAACTATGCTACTGAAGAAGACTCTATCAATCCATCATCATCATCGTCATCATCGTCATCGGTTGTTCTGATGAAGCTTGTTAGAGAAGAAGCAATATTGATTGAGCAATTTTTCAAAGTTGACTTAGTCAAATTTCTTTCGTTGGAACCTGAGGTTTCTAACACCATTTCGTGGACAAATTTACTTTCTACGCAAGAGCATGTCACACTTAAAGAACTACTTGCATTAATTGACAAGAAACTTTTATCTCAACATTTTAAGTCTCGTTACCCAATTCTTGTATACCATAACTTTATTAGCATTATATTAAATGATTTGTTAAAACATATATATTCAAAGCAACAACTTCAACAAGTACAACTGGAGAGTAGCTTTGGAAATTGGTGGGTTTTCAATCTGTTTGTTGAAGAGTATGTAAGGCTTATGGGGGAAATAGTAGGGTTGGTAGATTCTACTTAGTTTAATTTATAACATAAATCAATTTAGTAATAATAGTATCAATTTGCTAAAGCTTCCAAAAAAATTCACTTTTACAAAAGCATATTTATCAGAATTTGTGGTTTAAAAAAATTTCAGATTATAAAAATCAATTTGAGGAAGTTTTTTGCAATGTACTCATATGATATAAATTTCATATAAAAAATCTAGTTAATATTTGAAAGTGTAAAACTAATTTGAATAATTAAATGAAACTTCAAATCATATTAAATTTCTTATTCATTAATTTGGTTTTTGGCGTTAGTGAAGCTGAATATAGAACGTTTTTAAAATATGCTGAATTGTGTCTGGTTGCGTATTGCTTGAAAAAAGGTTTAGCACCAGGATTAATTTCAAACTCATGCAATTTGGAGATATGTCAAAGATCTAATATTACTATAATCGAAACTTTTGATTTCAAAGAATTTGGTGAAGTGGGTTCAGGCTTCATTGGTTTAGATGATGTAGAAGGGGAAATTCTATTAATTTTTAGGGGAACTTCTTCAAGAAGAGATTGGATTAATAATTTTGAAACTATCCCTGTGAGGTATGGACCTCTATATGGTTCTAAATGTAAGGGATGCAGAGTACATAAAGGTTTTTATAATTTTGTGAAATGGAAATGTGCACATATTTTATTTGTGATCCATGAATTGAAAATGAAGTATCCACAATATCAAGTAGTTGTATCAGGACATTCGTTGGGTGGTGCTTTGGCTCTATTGGGCGGGATTGAACTATTATTGCTTGGAGATGATCCATTGGTAGTTACTTATGGAAGTCCTCGTGTGGGGAATCCAAGTTTTGCTCGGTGGGTTGATCGAAACTTTCAAACGAAAAAAGTAATGGAAAAAGTTCAAACTTCTGGATGTATTCGTAATGGATATTTCCGATTAACCCACGAGGGAGATCCAGTCCCCAGTTTACCATTACCTCCAATTTTTCGACACGCTGGTTCTCAGTATCATATCAAAAAGGTATCAGGTGAAATCACCAACTGTGATATAGAATATAAAAGTGCAGCGTATAAACTAGATTTGGAATTTCAATCTTCACCACTGAAAATATGGCCCGATGCTATAGGTAAGACAGAGCATATGAATTACTTGATAAGAATAACAGGATGTAATGGTGATTCAGAGATATAATTATAAATGACAGTGATAATGGAAATCATAATAATAATATATAGATGTAGAGAATAATCATCCTTGAGCCACTCTCAAAAGTTCACTTCTAGTTTCAAGTTTTACTCTAGATCTGTTTAATTTTTCCCCCTCTTGAAGTTCGTGAACGTTGATCTTAAGCCATTGATCCCAACTAACGCTGTTAAGATTATGAATTCCAGTTTTAGAGTCATTACCACCACTAGTAATTATCCCTCTATTTAAATCTTCAATAATTTTATCCGATGTTTCAAATGATTCTGTCATGGTGGTAGCTATTACCCCTTTGGGTCCATTTTTGATCCATCCAGAAGTATACCATCCAGGAATGGGTTGATGATCAGTATTTAAAATTCTGCCTTCATCGTTTTTGATTTTATTTAATTCAAATTTAATTCCTAAAGATTCAAAGCCTTCTAATGATGTACCTTTATAACCTATAGAAAGTATAACAAGATCAGTTGGAATTGTTTCTGTGTCATCGGTTTCCAAAACCTTACCTTCAATAACTTCGTTTATTGAAAATTTCACTGCGCAAACTTTATCATTATGTCCAATGATCTCTTTAGGACCTCTAAGATATTTTAAACTCCATTTCCTAGTAGCATTTTCATTATTTGCTTTGGAATATTTGTCTAATAAACTCACTCTTCTTTTATCTATCCTACCCAATTTTTTAACATCAGCCAATAATGGATCTAAAATTTGCTTATCAACGGGATCAAATTTCAAATCACCTTTAGATAATTCTAATAACTCTCTAAGTTCTTTATTAGAGTACGCTGATTCCAAAATACCTCTTCTTGCAACAATGCTAAGATTCTTTATTGAACTTTGTTTCAATGCTTCTAGTGCCTCCATGGAAATATCAGTGCTTTGCCAACGATTATAGTCAACCATCATTACTCTAGCTACGTCTAATGCAACATTTCCATTACCTATAATAATAACGTTTTCAATTTTACTGAAATCAGGCACTTCAAATTTGGCATCTTTTCCATGATAATCAGGATGGCCGTTATACCAATTTACAAAATGACGTGCAGAAATAACCCCTTTCAAATCATGACCAGGTATTTTTAATTCATTATCACTGTTTGTACATCCATACAGTAAAACAACCGAGTGATATTTTTGTTCAAGCTCTTTCAAAGAAATATCTTTACCTATATTGATATTACCATAAAATTTTACAGTGTGTGGTTGCTTAGGGTCATTTTTACCATATTTTTCTATAATATTATCAAGGTATTCTTCGCAATTTTTGACTTCTGGGTGATCTGGTGCAACACCATACCTACTAAGTCCGTAAGGTGTTGGGTTTCTTTCAAAAAAATGAACGTTTAATTTGAAATTATCACTAGGTGATCTCTGAAGTAGGTTATGAGCTGTATAGAAGCCTGCAGGTCCTGCTCCAACAATTGCTACATTATAAGTTGGTATATATCGTACTGAAGAGGTGGCAAACTGGCGTAAACCCCGGTGAATCATTCTGGATAAAATTAAATAACCGTTATAGATGTATATATATATATATATATATATGTATTTATTTTTTTCTTTTTCCCTTTTTTCTTGTTTTTTTTTTTTTTTCTGTCTATTCATTTAATGCATGAACTACCAAAATTTATAATTAGTTCATCATACTACTTCTGAAAACAAAAAATCAAGTTTAGTCGAAAGAAAAAATATTCCATTACATGATATATGCTACCAAAATGTTATATCATCATAAATCTATAAATTTAAATCATTCAAGATTTCACTAGCCAAGGTCTTATAATTCCAAGTATTACCAAAAATTTTCTTAAATTGAACACCGTATAAACCAACCAATGGCACTTTAACAACAAGAATCTCAAACTTCAATGGCAGTCTAATCTTATGTTGAACCAGATTCAGACGTTGATGGTTTTGACGAGCTCTTTGTTCAAGTTTAGATTGGTCAAGCATATCGGATCCTCCACCTAAATTCATTCCATTAATCAGATCAACTGAATCACCATCTGCATTCAGAGTATCAATATCATCGTCATCAAGACGAACCACTTTAGTAGTAGCAGGTGTATTTGGAGGCATAATAACTTGGGAGCCATTTTTCTTGCGGTATGACGTTAAAATCAGTTGACCAATCAGGAACTTTCTTCTATGACCACCTATCAGATTACTTGTTCTATGAGTTTTATAATCTGGGGAAGCGATAGCTTGAGCGTTGAACAGTACAGAAGGTTGTCTTTGAAGGCCCTTTTCTTGCAGATCTGGAGTTAAAGTTCTAGATGGAGTCCGCTGTAATTGCTGTTCCTTTTCGGAGCTCGAAGTTGTATTAGTTGCCTTTTCTATCAGCAGCAGAGTCAGCTTGAAAGCATCTCCATATAATTCTTTTTCTTCATTCAGTTCTCTTGCAATAGTATGATCACCATTGAACAGACAAATAAATCCTCCTTTAACCTCTTGAAATTTAACACCTAATCTTGACAAAACGCTAATAATATTATAACGTATAACAGGTAATGGTTTAGTTGAAGTAGTTTGAACAGAGAAAAAACCTTTAAGGAAAAGAGTTTTAGGAAACTCAATAGATGGCATGGAATTTGGACGAGCATGGTTAAACTGTTCGATAATTTGTTCTTCTGTTAATTGTGGAATCTTATTATTATCCTCGTTATCATCCAATGTAACATCATCAAAGTAGGCATCAATAATTTCCTCCAGATTCTGCGATGCCAAATGATTAGGCAATGGTGGTCTGGTTGTAGTATCGACTCTTGATCTACTATTGAAAGTTTCTTTTGCAATATGACCGCCTCCTAATGATTTGGCTCTAGCCGTTGGATGAAGATTCTTTGACAGTGGCGCAAGAGAATTTGTATTGGCATAAGATTGTGGATTAATATTTGGAAGAGGAGGCATGTATTCAACAGGAGTAAATCCTTGGAATTTTCCTGATGACAGTCTTGCATGACTCTTGGTAGGATTTCCAGTGTACCCAGGTTTGTCTGGAGTATTCAAGTTGACTCTTGAATTGCTTAACTTTTCCTTGGCAGTAATCTTCATACTGACACCACGACGAACCATAGGATCGTGAACGTAGTTGTTTTCCCGTTCCGGCGGGAATTGAAACTCTGGGGAACCTTGTGAATCCTTCTTTGGTGAAGAAGGCGCTTTATATTTACCAGAAAGCTTTCTAAAAAGAGAATTAAATCCAGTTTTATTAGCATTTGGATCCAAGGATTCGGGAATAGGAGAAGAAGGCTGTTGTTCAGGCAATTGGTTCACTGCTGGTTCATTGGAGTGACCTTCAGAACCAGCTCCATAAGATGTATGAGCAGGTTCTGGTGGAGCAAGAGAGATAGGAATTGCCTCCGTTCTTGCTTGAGAAGTATGGTCCTCTGAAGGAATCTCCAATTGAATGGAAGGCGTAGTTGAGTGATTTGCATCAGGTTTTGGAGAAGTAAATCTGCTATTACTAATTGTTCCAGACTTGGGAGTTTGAATATTACTGTTAGCCACCGAATTAGGAATAGGTTGTTGAACAGATTGTAATGATTGCGATTGAGCATTTTGAGAAGCCTCTGTACTTTGTTGAGAAGATCTTTTGTCCAGGCGTTGAGGAGCACTCTGCACTTTTTCTTGATTTCGATCCATAATTTCTTGTTGCTTTGCCATTTTCCTCTTCCTCATTTCATCAACTAAATAATATATACTAATCAATGGATGATAACCTGCAGTTGGATCAGGTAAAATATTAGCAATACTAGCCAGGTTGTAGTCTCTACCTTGTTTTGCCAATTTATACCAATTTTCAACCAGCATTTGATATTCGACTGAACTTAAAATTGACGTCAATTCAGTCAGAACAGCATGATCTGACCCTAAATCAAATGATGCAATAGTTTTAATGATAGCTGGATCAAGAGGGAGTTTGAGGGGCACTCTTTTCGGTACATATGACTGAGGAGGAGAGTCGTAACCTTTATTCATCCATGGATGATGAATTATTTCATATAAAGTTGCTCTTTTAGTAGGATCAACAACAAGCATACGTTGTAACAAGTTTACACATTCAGGCAGAAGAAACTCGGGATATTCCACAGAGCCTCGTTTAATTTTTTCGTGTAAAACGGACACTGATTTGTCATCAAAGGGCACTTTACCGCAAACTAAGACGTATAAAACGACTCCAAATGACCAAATATCAACTTCTGGGCCTGTATAAGGTTTTGCTGAAAGAAGTTCTGGAGCAGCAAAATAGAGGGATCCACAATAAGTTTTAAGTAGATTTTTCGGTGAAAAAAGATTAGAAAGACCAAAATCGATAATTTTGATATCACCCTTTTGATTAATCATTATGTTTTCAATTTTAAGATCACGATGAACAACTGAATTTTTGTGGCAATAATCAAGGGCAGAGGCAATGCCTCTAACAAATTTTCTAGCGTTTTGTTCTTTAAGCAGACCGTGTGACACAATGTAATCAAGCATTTGCCCACCTTCAACGTATTCAAATAGCATATAGTAATGATTTGACATAGTTACCATTTCATAAAGTCGGCAAATATAAGGGTGAAACAATAGCCGGCCCAAAGCTGCCTCACGAATAGTTCTTCTGTCTCTGGCAACCTCTTTTTCATATTCTTTCTGACGCTTTTCAGCCATTTGCGCATTTGTTACAGGGGGGTCATTTGCATGAGCTCTTTGAAACAACTTAGCAGCCCTAGGAACAATTTTAACTGCACAAACTTCACCGGAAGCATTATGTTGAGCAAGTTTGACCCGACCCATAGATCCAGCACCAATGGTTTTAATAAAATTCCAGTCACCAATTGACTTACGATGGAATTGTTGAGCGTTGCCACTGGTGTGAGATTTTGAAGTTGAATTTGCTGGAGTAACCCCTTGGTTTGAAGTCGCTTTTGAACCCGGTTGTGGAGCAAATTGAGGAGAATGCTTTCGCTGTTGACTAGGTGTATTTGGTGGTACCTTCAGGGGCAGATATAACTCTTGTTGGTGATCATTATTTGAAGAAGCAGGGGAAGAAATTGCCGCCGGAGGGAGCAATTCAGCCATTTTTTGGTGTGTATTTGATGGCGGCGGGATTGATGATACGCGGTGGCCACTGGTTGCTCGTTGGTGATGTGATACTTCTGGTTGTTGTTGTCCCAGGTTATAGGTCTTCAATTGATTTATAGATTGAATTTCACGTTCGGTATTACCTGTTGCTTCGCCTTGAAAATTAGTTGTCGAATTGCGTGAGGAGCCGCTAGCGTTGCGAAGCATCCGTGGAGTTGCTGGATGACCACCATAATCATTGTGGTCGATATGATGAGCCATTTTTAATCTATCTGATTACTGATAGCTCTTTATTACAGATGTATACTGTAGATAGATGCACTCCTAGTGTTCTAGGGGTGCAAGTTTGACTTATAATAAGCTAGACACGCTAATACAGAATTACAACAATTTTGAAGGAGTGCGAGTTTCAATAATTGGTTTATTCTTTTTTTTTATTTTTTTTTTTTTTATTGCAAGCTTTTTATTTATGTGGAGGCCAACGCCCTTTGAGACTAAGGGGTTACTACTTGAATATGAAAAAGATAGTTAATATTAAGCACCTTTAAGTGGCAATCTTAATTTTGACTATTTAAGGGTAGAAAACTTGAGAGAAATTATTTTTTTTCAATTATTGAAAGGAATTTTAAATGTCAATTTTAAACTACCTATCATGAGCATTTGAAAATATTAAAAGCGGATAATTTTATTGATAGTAATTATAGTTTCGTTTTCAAGAATCATGGGAGGATCGGTAGTCTTGTGCTTTGCAGTTTTCTATTGCTTTTTTGTATCTTTTATTTATTTTTTTTTTTTTT
>JAJMDQ010000039.1:55652-79248 GCA_030573815.1 Kurtzmaniella cleridarum | reverse complement strand
TTTTTTTTTTTTTTTTTTTTTTTTTTCAGATTCTCTATAACCTAATGAGTTCGAATGATTAGTTGTACAGAAAAAATTCATTAATAAGATCTTTAAGTACCACTTTTTATACCAAACGCAAATTTGAAATAGTTGTACCCATGTTCAATTACTTCTTAAAGACCATATTGCCATAACTGTTATCTGTGATGTTCAATATAATTTTATATTATTGTATATTACAAATACTTTTAATTCTGCATACATTGTCTCAGGCTCTTTTTTTTTTCTAAAAAAGAAGGCAAGTATCTCGTTTGAACAGCTGCCACGTACTAGCAACTAGGCTTTAACTATCCATATATATATATATTAAATCATATCAATGAGCTCTTCTTCTCTACCGAACATTGATAAGAGCCCTAAAACGTCACATCTGCTTAAAAATGACTCTCTTGGAGAGAAACAAGCTATATCCCCTGCAAAATTTGCAACCCCACATCTTTTGAACCCATTGCTAGATGCTATATTCAATAACCATAACCCTCAAAAAGCACCAATTAAATCAGTTGTAGAAGTTTTGGGTAAATACCATAATGATTTTGTGTTGATAATACCATCCACGGCTGTTCTTCAAACGCATTTGGATCCTTCTTCAGAGAATAGCTCAACCAAGACTAGGCTTTATGAACTCTGTTATCATAGCGAAGACTTTATTAAATCACACATTTTAAGGACTTCACAACCTTTGATTTCGAAAAATTCAAATAGCAATGCATCTGGACGATCAATAGGTAAATCTGGGAGTAGATATAATCTGATCATTTACAACACATTAAATGGCAAACAGATAATGATCAAAAATGGACAATTATTCCCAGGGAAGGGATTTGCTCGAGCATTAACCCTCAAGATAATAAAACTTGATTACTTTTATTCCACCAGTCTGTATTTCCCATCTGGTTCACGCTTCATGCTTATGCATGTGGATTCCACTGTAATAGGTAATTATTTACCTATGGACTTCTCTTTTGACCAATGGAAAATGGGGATAGCTTGTTTGGGTGTTCCAACAACTTGTAATATACACCAAAGGCATTCGTCAAATGGGAAACTGAAAGTTCTTACCATTGATGAACAGATAGATAATTTGAATTCTAATAATGATCCAAATTGGAATTCTACCGCTCCTAATACCATAACATTTGAAACTTTACTTCGAAATTATCCTCCATTATCCAAAGTGGTATCGGATAAATTTTTTAAGCTTTTGCACCATAATAATTACAACTATCAAATACTTCGTCAGGGATCTGTTAATAATTTAGACGATATAGATAAAGAGTTTTACGAAATTTTACAAGAGGCGTATACAATCGTACTGAAAAGTATTGAAGGTGATTCCGCAGAAGCTCAAACTGCTTATAATATCATACATGACGTTCTTTCAGTGCATCGGGGTTTGGATTTGAACAAGCTTATTCATGAGTATATTGAATTGAGTCTCTATGACAAAGTATGGCTACATATTCTTAATCAGTTTAAGTCGACTTCCAATTTAACAAGACAAAACTATGATAAATTAGCACATCTATCATTAAATCAATTGGATATCCCTATTCATGAGCCATGGTTTTTGAATGATTTGCATAAAAGGATATACAGGGCAATACAAGAATTTCAAAAGCTTAACGACTCGCTGCTAATGAGTCTGCAGCAAAAAACAAAAATCATCACTGATACAGTGAAAGAATTGATTACAAAGGACAATTCTTCAAATTCTTACAATATCGTTATTGATGCTGATACATTGATTGGCTTGCTTATTATGGTAGTTGTTCATGCTGGAACATGCAACATTGAGGCACAGTTACATTATATTAAAAAATTTAACTCGATTAATATTCAAAATGATGGGTATTTGAACTATATAGTAAGCAATTTGGATGCAGTTATTGCACATTTGGGTACTTCAGAGCTAGACGTTTTAATTAATCATTCAAAGGAGAATGAAATTTTTTGGAATTTGATTCAGCATGGTACTCTCTCTGAATTAAGGCAGTATCTTAAATTATTTGACTCTCAAAAAGTGACCAACACTTTCAAAAGCAGAAATATTTTCGGTGAAAGTTGCTTAATGCTTTCGATCAAGGCAAAATCATTTGAGAAGTTTAAATTGTTACTTGAATTTAATAAAGAATGGATTACAATCGATGACATCTTATTTGATAAAAATATTACTACAAATCATAGTTTACTCACGTTCTCAGTTATCGAGGAACAAAGACTTATCACAGAATACTTGATTGAAGTTTTAAAAGCCAATGCAACTGTGGAGGAGCAAATAGAATACATGAATCAACCTGATATTTATGGAAGAACTATAGGGCATTACTTGCATCATAACATTGATCTTATTGATGTTATTGGGGATTTGATTGATTGGGAATTGAAAGATCTTTCTTCTCAATCTCCCCTTTTTTGCTTATGTCGCTGTTACGATCATCCCAGGTATGGTGAATTAATCGGAAAAGCATTCAATTGCGTGAAATCAAAGTACGGAGATTTGGTTAATTATGATAATCATATTGATAAGAATGGGAATACCTTACTACATGTGGTTCAAAGAGAATTAACAAAAACTGGCCTTTTAGAGGAACCCCATAAGAATGGGATTGATGTCAATCAGTTCAACGCCAAAGGATTAACCCCGATGTCATTGTATGTAAAATATAATAGGGTGCAAAATATTAGTGATATTTTAAAAGACCCTAGACTTGAATTTAACATAGAAGATCATGTTCATTTTCTTAATGTTTTCGACTTTCTCAATCTGAACAAATCAGAGGAAGATTATATTAAGATAAATAATCTTTTGACAGAAGAATTCTTTAAGCTCGAAGAAATTGATATCTCTACTTTAGACCGCGATGGAAAAAACTCTTCAATGATACATAAAATTCTTTCGACAAACGCAAAATATGACTCCAACAAAAATGACTGGATATTTTATTTTAAAGAGTTTGATTCTGAAAATTATGAAAAAGATAAATCTGTGAAAAGCTTTGGACTAACAACTGAAAGCTTGGGTCAGTGTCTTTATATTGGAAAGCTTCAATATTTTGTGTCGATTCTTCCTTCAAAGGAAGATTTCTTTTTAAATTTTCCCTTGAATCAAGTTGTGTTTCCTTCTTTTATAAAATTTCGGGTCAACCGATTCATTGAAGACGTAAATATTTTTATAAAAAGTTTAAATTTGCATCCTAAATATTCAGCGGAAAGTTTAGTTTGGGAAATCATTACAAGACATGAAAGGCAAAAACTGACATTGGAATTGATAAGAACAATTAAAAAAAGTGCAGAAACTGTTAAAGATAATTTAGGAGAAGTGAAATTGGGAATGCTAAACATTCAAGAGATTGAATTTTTTTTGAATTTCTCTATGAATGATTTAATTAAATTCCGTGCATTTATCCTTCGCTTTAATAAAAATATGGTGATGTTAGATTGGAAGTTGGCGGATCTTAGTTTGGTCTATGAATTATTTTTAGAAAAGCTACATTCGAATCCAAGAAATGAAATATTAGAACACAAAAATTTATCAGCATACGGACTATTATTTAAATATACTCATATTTTAGAAAGTTCAGTAAATAGATTGATCAGCAATATTACAAATTGCATTACAAAACTTGATAATTGGAAACAAATTCATGAACAAATTTTGGAGTGCAATTCAGAATTGAAAAGACATGAATCATTCAACAATTCAAGGACAAGTGATACGAATGAAGATGATACAGTTGCTTCGTTCTTCAATTTTTCAAGCTTAATAGAGAACAAACAAACGAGATACAAAAGACTTGAAACCACTAAAAAGGAGGAAGTTGCAAAACTAATGAACTTGAATATCCAAATTAAAATAGAACATGAGCAATTAGCATCAGAAATTAGTTCATTCCTTAAATTTAAATCTGACTTTTTAACTTTTGCACTAAAAATCTTCGCCAAAAAAAGGGTTAGGGAATGTACACAGAAAGTTTCTGAATTAAGTATGCATTTGGTAAATATAAAAAGGGTATTAGGCTAATAGTCTTATGGATAATATATATAGAAAAGTTGCATAGAATATCAAATAAATTAATAATTACTTTACTAACTGTTCATGTATATTAAAAGGGATCCTCACCCTGAATATATGGTTTAAGTGCTGCATAGTACATTGACAATAAATCTCAAATTTACAAGGAAATTGTAAAACATTCAATCAACAGTAAAAATTTTAAGGCAAGGAAATTACAATGAGCATAACTCAAAGAAATATAGGAATTGTGTTGTAAGCTTTATGCATATATCTTGCTCTTAATACTATAATGGAAAGACAACTTTCACCTGTTTGGGGATTTTTCTTAAAATGTACTATTGTAAAGCTATTGAACATCCATACACCTTATATTCACCTAAGTGAAGAAAAGGACTTGAAAACAAATTTCCCTAATATACTACTATCATATTGTGATACGAAAACCTTTCAGACTTTAATATTAAAGTAACCATTGATGGAGTATATGATGTGGTTATCAGCAAAAATTACTCTAGTCTTGGAATTAGTATGTGTTGTGTTCTTTAACGTAGTAGGTCTCTTTTGCAAGGCGTGCATAGAATCTTCTAGACAGGTGTCGCACTTAATTTAAGAAGATACCGTTGATCAAAAAATTGTCTACACGGTAATTTAACTTAATTTAGTTTTGTAGCCACCATAACAACATGAGTGCAACCAACAAAGATATTTCTTTGGCTATTATCCATTTCTTAAAGAAGGCTGTGTCTAACAACGAAATCAGTGAAGAATATGCTGAATCAATGGACGTGGCAATTGATTGCATTGCCGATGCCTTTGAGGTCGACAAGGAAGAAGATAACAAGGCCGTTCAATCTGTTTTCAAGGGCAAGTCTTTAAACGAACTTATCAATGTTGCATTAAAGTCTGAAACTTCCAAGTCTGATGTTAAAGAATCGGTAACTTCTGAAGCGAAAGAATCCACTGAGACTGTTTCCCCAGAAAAACGAGAAGCTGCTGATAAGTTGAAACTTGAAGGTAACAAGGCTATGGCTGCTAAAGATTTCAAAGAAGCTATTACCAAGTACTCTGAAGCTATTGAAATAATTCCAAATAACGAAGTGTACTTATCAAATAGAGCTGCTGCATACTCTCAAGCTGGTAACTACGAAAAGGCAATTGAAGATGCTGAAACTGCTATTGCAGCTAATCCTTCATTTGCAAAGGCTTACTCTAGATTGGGATTGGCTAAATACGCATCTGGAGATGCTAAAGGTGCCATGGAAGCTTACAAGAAGGGATTAGAAATTGAAGGTAGTAACAAATCTGAAGCCATGCAAAAGGGTTATGAAACAGCTAAAAGAAGAGTCGAAGAAGATCTCGAAAAATCCATTTCAACTAATAGCTCTGAGCCATCTACCACTCGTGAAGCTGAAGGCGCCGCTGGAGCCGCCGCTGGAGCCGGTGGAATGCCTGATTTTAGTAGTATGTTTGGTGGTGCCGGTGGAATGCCTAATCTCAACGATTTGTTAAGCAATCCTCAAGTGATGCAAGCTGCTCAATCACTTATGTCTAACCCAGGCTCTTTAGAAGGATTGATGAACAATCCTCAAATTCGTGAAATGGCTGAAAGCTTTGGTATGGGAGGTGGAAACGCTCCAAATATGGCAGATTTAATGAATAATCCAATGCTTAGAAATATGGCAAACCAGTTCATGGGAGGTGCCAACAATGGTGGCAACGGTAACGCTGGAAATCAATAAATTTAATAGTAGCTGAGATTTAATCTTACAGGTTATAGGATTGATTTGAATGAGTAATTTTTTTGAAGATGTTATCCTACGAATTATAGTTGATGAATTTGCAATTATATCTTTATTAATATTCTTTAGGTGAATAAAAGAGCTAAAATGGTTAAATGAATGTAATTTTTTAAATTTCTATATTTCTAATTTTTTTCTTGAGCCAATTTTTTCCACCTTTCAGCTTCCATCTTCCACCATTGAGCTTCTAACATTGCAGATTGAAGCTTTTGATCAAGTTCCTTGACTTTTGTATCTAATATTTCAACTTCTTCTTGTCTTTTCTTACGATAACGTCTAGCAGCTAAGGTATTTTTATTTCCTTTTGCATCAACTTCCTTTTGAATAGCAGGTTTGATTGCTTTACGATTCTTCCGTTTTTCGATACGTTTTCTCACCAAGTCAATTTTTTCATCATTTACAATTTTCGAAGAAGCATCTTTCAATAAATTCAGATCTCCAGTTTCTGGGGTAACCCAAGTTAAATCATTGATTTTAACGTTTGGAGAAATGTCAGAATTCAAATCATATTCCAGACTTTGATAGCTTGATTCATTAGTGGACATCGAATTAGCATTTGTATCAAGTGCAAAATGCAAATCTTTGTCGTTCACAAAATCTTGATCACTTTCTGAAACATTGAGTTGTACTGCAGGATCAATTTGAAAACATTCTTCGATAGAAGATGGAAAGTTAGAGGATGGTAATATTGACTGTTGTTTTATGTCATTATTATCGAGATAATTAAAATATTGTTGGTGTTCAACGCCAGACAATAATTCAATATCATACCCATAGTGATTAAAGGGCAATTGAGAGTCCGCGGAACATGTTAATGAAGTATGAGTATTCCATGGTGCACTAGTTACAGATGTTGCTGAAGTGCTTACTTGGTCCGCCACTAGTAACTAACCGAGGGGTGTAAGCGGCTTTTAACCTTAAGTGACTAAGAGGAACTAAAAGTTAAAAACTTATTCGATTCCTCAGATTCTCAATATTTCTTTCTACCTCTCTCAAAGGGGTGGAAAGTTCTATATAAAGAGTTTTTGAGTCAAAAGCCTTATATCAAGATAAAAGCTTAAGGGAGGAAAAAAAAACATTTATAAGGGATAGTGTGTCAACTTAAGTTCTTCAATGCGTCATAATTTTTATTTTTTAGCTAGACAAAAAATATCCTAATTGGGACTTATGAGCAATTTCGACTCAAAAATGCACAATCCTCGTCACTTTCCTTGTACCTTTTTGGAATTGTATTGTATCATTGACTTTGAAAATTAATTCAAACTTATCAGCTTATCAACTTGTCCAATTATTTTGAAATATTCAGAACCTGAAGTGATTCAAATTTCATTTCAATCCAAAAATAGTACTAAAATGCTAAACCTCCTCGTTAAATATGGGGATTAGATAATAAGTTTTATTTTTTTATAATTGCTTCATAACTAAATAGGTAGAATGTCGAAGAGTACGTTTATATAAGAATGCCAATTTCTTCTAAAAAAAATAAGTGAATGCTCTTTATTTGATTTTGCTTATGGTTTATGGCAAGATCAGAATTCCGTGAGCTCTTCATAATCTAGTATAAAATTAGCAAAAAAAAAAAAAAAAAAATAGAGAGAAAAAAAAAGGAATAAGAAAAGATCAGAGGTTGTATTGTGTAGTACCAATGATGGGAAATACTTATGATGCATCATTTATTAATTGTGAGTATGTGTATGTGCAACCATAGGTATTCAGCTTCAAACATTGGTGTTAAACTATTGATTTTCAACTTTAAAACAACATTTATATTTTTTGACACAAATTTTAGAAATTTTGGGAATACATAAATTCATACATTTCACGAAAACTCAATTCGATAATTTCTAAACATTCAAGGTTTTTACTAGAAGTACATAAAATTTTTATGCTGGATCATATATACTATGTCTTCAATAAACTATATATATAAAAATAAGTGAATTTCTTTTGTTTTGATAAAAAAATTCCATTCCTGCTCTTACTCACTGTGTATTTGCCTCTTCCTTGTCAAATACTGTTTTCTCTGGATCTTTTTTTTTTTTTTTTTTTTTAAAAAAAGGAAAAATTTAGTATTGTAAATTTATTTTTTAATTTGCTTTGCTTTTGTTGCAAAATCTTACTTACTTTTTGTCCTGTCTATTGATTTCCATGAAATCATCATCTGCAGTCTCTGGTTTCTTGTAATCCATGTATGGGACTGACCGATACCGAATAGTCATTGAGTTAGGGAACATTGACAAACACATCGGTAGCACATCTAAATATACAAGTATAGAGGTAACCGACATAGCTTATCCCGCGCAGTTAAATATGACAACCAATGCGGAACCGATCAAGGCTAACCATTTAGGGGAGGGTATAATACGACTATATAGAGAGTTTGAATCTGAAGATGAAGAACATAATCGTGAACACTCAAGCCCCTTAATATCAAACTCGAACTCAATCAAGCAAGATTTAAAAGTCCACGGAGACAATACGATGGTTTGTATAGTGGCAATTCCGACTTATTTCACTGCAATTGATCTTTTGGGATTTATAGGTAAATACTATATTGAGGAGATTACTCATATTAGAATTTTGAAAAGTGAAAAACAGAATCGATTTCTCGTTTTGATCAAATTTGAAAATGAATCCAAAGCTGCTGAATTTCAACAATCCTTTAATGGGAAGCCATTCAATTCAATGGAACCAGAAACTTGCCATACTATTTTTGTAAAATATGTTCATATCGATCTGAATACTATCCACGAAAATGTTGACGATATTCCTTATTTACTAAATGATCCTTTTACTACTCATTCCAAGAAACAATTTGATTTAGACATTGAATCACAAAACTTAGTTGAATTACCAACTTGTCCTGTTTGTCTCGAAAGAATGGATAGTTCAGTTACAGGGCTTTTAACTATCCCATGTCAGCACACATTCCATTGCCAATGTTTGTCTAAATGGAAAGATGATACATGCCCAATTTGTAGATATTCCAATAATGTATCAAATCAAAAAGCAAGAAGATCTGTACGAAGAGTACTGACATTGCGTAGATCTTCACTTAATACATCGACAGCAAATAATACATTGGGGATAAATAATTCGCTATTCACCACAACTGGGAACGAAACCTGTAGCGAATGTAATGCTTCAGAAAGTTTATGGATTTGTTTGATTTGTGGAAATCTAGGATGTGACAGATACGCCCCACAACAGCATTCTTTGAATCATTTCATTCAAACAGGTCACTGCTTTGCCATGGAAGTTGAAACTTCTAGGGTATGGGATTATGCTGGAGATGCTTATGTTCACAGACTTGTAACAAACGAGGCAGATGGGAAATTGGTTGAATTACCCGAGAAAGTGCAAAATGTTGCATCAAGTAGTTTGGGAATATTTGATGGATTTGGAAGCAATTCAACTGGACCTCTGAATTTTTCCAACCCTAAGTTAGCAACATCAAATGATGCCAATTTTGATAAAGTTGATGAAGTTGGATTTGAATATTCCCAACTATTGATAAGTCAACTTGCAAGTCAGAGAGAGTATTTTGAATCCCTTATGGAGACAAATAAGTCTAAAAATGAAAACTTGATACATGATTTAGAAAAAAAATTGGATGAAGTTACTTTAAAATTCAATGAATACGTTACAAACGTCATACCAAAACTTGAAAGGAAAATTCAAACTAAAGACGAGAAAATAAATAAGATAACTCGTGAGTTGAATGAGGCAAATAAACTTAATGAAGGACTATCTGAAAAAATTGAATACATCACTGATGAAAATTCAAAATTGAAAGATACTACGATTGATCTTGAGGAACAAGTGAAAGATTTAATGTTCTATTTGGAAACCCAAGAAAAATTTAAAGATAAATCCGAAGAAGATAAAGAGGGAACTGTTGTAATGCAAGCCCCATCCAAAATTTCTAGATCTAGGCGTAAGAAAAAGAAATGAACTTGATCACCGTGAATTAGTTACACATTAAACTTACATTAGGTTGCATGCCAATTATTATAAGCATTATTATTTTTTTTTTTTGCAAGTAACTAAAGAAACTACTTCAATTATATAAAAGGTTCATTGAACGTATGAAACTGCTCAAATATGACAATACCTACATATTCAACATCATTTCAATCCAATGAATTACCTTCATTTAAAGAACTTATACGTCATTTAGACAATAGCAAAGATGCAAGTATATTTTCTGAGGAGTCTATATTTATTGGAACTTCTCAAAACCATTTGAAAGTTGAAAACTTCAAAACAAATGAGATACAAAATGAGATTCAAAGTTACATGGAGACATTGGACTTAACAGCGAAAAGAATTCACATTGTATACGAAAGATTTAGTAACTTACTTAAACAATTTCAAATGATGCTTTCGTCTGGTTGTTCAGGATGCGAGCCATGTATTCAGATTGAAGGTTTTTGTTTAGAAATCAATGATCTTTATAAATATCTTTATGGCTGGCCATCCAGTCTTGTTGATTCTGATATTCAATATATGATAAAATCATTTCAAAATTTGAAATCAATTAATGCAAAACTTTTGGAAACTGTGAGACTGGATTATAAGTCAAATAATTTTTTCAAGACTATTTTATCCCAAAACAAATCTCCAAAATGTATCAATATGTACGGCAGGTGTGACTCCAGAAATTTGAATCGATACCAATATAGGACTCATCGCAGGGTGAGGTCAAGTCCTGCAAGAATGCAAAAAATATCACAGGAAATACAGAGGCATCATACAAGACTCAAGTCTAACTCAGTATGTATTGATACAACTAATTCAGGAAATAATAGAGATTTATTAGTATTACTGGATCAATTTGGTAAATTGTTGGATGTTAGTGTTGACCCATTGAAAGTTGTACCAAGTGCCAAAGAAACTGAAAAGATCAAGAATCCATTGGATTCAGTCACTGGCGGTCTAAACCCAGATTTAAGCCTACCAGCTAAGCGCCTTGTTTGTCATCATTGCTCAACAGAGACTTCTCCTGAATGGAGAAGAGGTCCAGATGGAAAGCAAACATTATGCAATGCATGTGGATTATTCTATTCTAAATTAGTAAAAAAGCAAGGACCAGAGAAGGCCACATATATATTGAAGGAAAAGAAAAAATCTTCAGATTTTCACAGAAACTTACATTAACTCAAAAGTGTTATTAATTTATTTGTAGCATGCAACCATATGTTTACAGTTTACTTTTAATTTTTTTTTTAGTTATTCTAATTTTTTTTTTTCTCTTTCTCCATACTCAGTAAATTTACAATTTTATATTTGATCAATGTGAGTCCCAAAACATTTTTCACTTGTGGTTGATTATTATTATTATTAATTTTTTTTTTTTTTTCTTTTTCTAATTCTCATCTCATCTTCAATCATTAAATAAAAAAATTCAAGTTACCGTTTTTTTCACTTCATCTCATCTTGCACGTTTCACCGCACAATAATTGATAACATGTCAACTAATAAAGGTGAAAGTGTAATTAAAAGTAGTGAAGTTGCCTTTCCGAGAGGTGGGGCAACTGTTTTGACTCCATTAGAAGTTAAGGAGATCTCGAACGAAGCAACAAGTGATGTACTTTTCGAAACAGCAGCAGCATCAGGATCTAAAAGAGCCGTTAGATCATCTGGTGAACAAGCTTCTAAAAAGCAAAAGAGGAATAAAAAGAAGACAAGCGAGAAGGAGGAGCAAGAAGAATCACAATCAGTTGCGATTGAAAACTTTTCTTATAAAAACATGTTACCAGATACTTTAGTTCTTGGACAAATTACAGCCATTGGGAAGATGGATTTAACTTTAGCTATTGGAGATAATTTGGTTGGTTATGTTCCTATAACTTCTATCAGTAGTGAATTATTAGCCAAGATTGAAGAATATGAGCAACAGGATGATGACGAAGACATGGAATCTGATGATGAAAATAGAATTACTTTAAAGAGCAAAGAAAAATTAGAATTACCTAAATTGAAAGAAATTTTCAGTGTTGGACAATGGTTAAGGGCTAAGGTTGTTAAACCTGACTCTAACTCTTCCAAGAACAAGAAAAGAATTCAATTCACCATAGAACCAGAAGTAATCAATAAGCCACTTGAAACTGAAGATCTTGTTCCAGGAAATCTTGTGCAATGTTCTGTGAAGTCGATTGAAGACCATGGTATTATTTTAAACGTGGGTAAAGATAATTTATCCGGGTTTATGCCAAACAAGGTTTTAAGTGAAAGTGAACAAAAATCTATTAAAGAAGGATCAGTTATACTTGCAAATATTGTTTCCAAACCTAAAGGACGTACTTTAACTTTAAAACCAGCTGAAAATGGTTCCGCTAAGAAGGGATCCACTCTTACTTCTATCTCTTCTGTGGATGCCATTCAACCGGGTATCATTATTGATGCTCTTGTATCTGACATTTCTAAAAATGGTGTAATCACCAAAGCTTTCGGTCTTGTGGATGCAACCATCAACTTAGCTAATTTGAACATGTTTGATTTAGATGAGTTGAAACATAAATATACCATTGGGAATCAATTTAAAGCAAGAGTGGTCGCTGTTCTCCTTAAAGCTGGGACTAAGAAGCTAATTTTATCTCAATTACCACATATCATGACACTTAAGAATGAATCCAATCTGCATATTGAAGCCTTAGAAGCTTTCCCAATTGGCCATATTTTGGATGAGGTTGAAGTTAAGGGTTCTGATCCAAACTATACTTTTGTTAGTTTGGGCTCTTCTTGGATTGGACAAGTACATAACTCGAAGCTTAACAAAGAAGAATCGTATACCGTTGGATCTAAGCACCAAGCTAGAGTTATTGGTTATAATACATTTGAAAACATTTTAATTTTAAGTATGGATCCAGAGGAAATTAAGGCCAAATTCTTATCAGCCAATAATATCCCTATTGGTGAATTTATCTCTGATTGCGTTATTTCTAAAGTTAGCGCAGAAAATGGTATTGAACTCAAATTATTTGGTAACATTGATGCTTATGTTGATAAAGATAATATGTCTGACATTAAATTGGTTTACCCAGAACGTAAATTCAAAATCGGTAGTAAAATTAAAGGTAGGGTCTTGAAAAAATCTGGTAAAAAACTTTTCCTTACCTTACGTAAATCTTTGGTTAATGTCGAAGATGATGAAATTTTGACTAGTTTCGATGATGCTACCGTGGGGAAAAAGACACCAGGTACTGTGGTTAAATTTGTACCCAACGGTGCACTTATTGCTTTTTTCGGTAATTTAAGTGCCTTTTTACCAAAGAATGAAATTTCTGAAACATTTGTTAATGAAGCTAGCGATTACTTAAAGGTCGGCCAAACTGTAAACGTTAAAATAATGAAAGTAGATGAAGATTCCAAGCGTTTGATTGTTACTCTTAGACAATCAACTCAACTTACTAGTGATCAATCTTCCGTAATTACAAATATTATACCTGGTAAGTCTATTGTTCAAGCTACTATTGTTGAAAAGGCTAAAGAATCTATTATCGTGGAGGTTGATGGCAGCAACTTACGTGGTGTTGTATACAGCGGTCACTTATCTGATGGTAATTATGAACAGAATAGGGCAAAATTCAAGAGACTTCCAATTGGGGATAAACTTGAGGCTCTTGTTTTGGAGAAAGATGTCAAAGCTAGAACTCTTATCTTGACTTGTAAAGAATCATTGATTAAAGTGGCAAAGACCAATGAAAAGGGATTACCTGCTCATTTTAAAGATATAAAGGAAAGTAGTACTACTACTTTATACGGTTTTGTGAAGTCCGTCACTAATATGGGATTGTTTGTTTCCTTTGCTGGTAGATTAACTGGATTGGTTTTAGCTAAGTATGCCGTGGAAAATGCAAACGAACAATTAGAAAAAAAGTTTTACAAGTACCAATCTGTCCAATGCTATGCTATTCGTGTTGATCAAGAAAATAAAAGATTTTTACTTTCATTGAAAGGATCAAAGAAGAATGATGGTGCCTCTAGTGCTGAACTTGTTAACCCCGTCGACTCCACTAAAAAGGTTATTAGTGATATTGTGCCTGGAGTTACTACCAAATGTATGGTTAAATCAGTAAAAGGTACTCAATTGAACGTTCAATTGGCAGATAACTTACAAGGTAGAATAGATATTACTCAATGTTTCAAATCTTGGGATGAAATCAAAAACAAATCTCAACCATTGTCTCAATTCCATAAAGGTGAAGAACTTGAAGTAACTGTAATTGGATACCACGATGCTAAGACTCATAGTTACTTACCTATTACTCATAAAAATAATAAGAGTATAATAATTGAATTATCTCTTACTGGTGCTGAAGTGTTAAATTTGTCCAATATCAAAGAAGGCTTCAAGTGCATTGCATATGTCAATAATATTGCAAATGGATTTGCATGGACTTCAATCTCTCCAACAGTGAAAGGACGTGTTTCTTTCATGGAACTTAGTGATGATGCCGATTCTTTAAACAATTTAGCCATTGGGAATGCCATTGAAGCCACCGTTAAAGAAGTTGATTCTGACCATAGCATTGTTGTTTTATCTGGTAGATCAAAGACAATCACTTCTTTAGAAGATGTTAAAATTGGTCAAAAGATTCCGGCCCGTGTTCTTAAAGTCAAGGACTCATTTGTTCTTGTTGAACTCGGACCAAAAGTCGTTGCATCTTCATACATTACTGACGCTTTGAATGATTATACTGAAAAATTAGATAACATTTTCCACACTAATGATATTACTTCTGCCACTATCTTGGACATCAATAAAGATGCTGGGAAAATTGCAGTTTCCTTAAGAAATGACGACTTCAAGGATAAATGTATTAACCAGGTTTCTGACTTGAAAGTTGGTGATGTTGTTCGTGGGTTTGTGAAGAATGTTAGTAATAACGGTGTTTACATTTCACTTGGTAGAACTATTCACGCCTTAGTACGTATAAGTGATTTATCAGATTCTTACTTGAAAGATTGGAAGAAGTATTTCAAACCTTTACAACCTGTCGTTGGTAAGATTTCTGCTTGTAGCGAAGAAGGCCGTATTTTAATGACCCTTAAAGAATCTGAAGTCAATGGTGATTTGAATATTTTAAAGAAATTTGAAGATTTAGAAGTTGGTGACATTTTTGAAGGGACCGTTAAAAAAGCTACTGATTTCGGTGTTTTTGTGAAGTTAGATGGAACTCTTAATATTAGTGGTTTATGCCATCATTCAGAGATTGCTGATACTAAAGTTGATAATGTTGCTGCTTTGTTCTCTGAAGGTGATCGTGTGAAAGTGAAGGTTTTGGATATCAACAATGAAAAGAAACAATTATCCTTGGGAATGAAGGCTTCATATTTCAACGACGACAACGAGTCTGAAGATATTGAAATGGAAGAAGCAGACGCAAACTCCGAAGATAAGGAAGAAGAAGAAGAAGAAGAAGAGGAAGAGGAAGATGATGATGAGAAAGAAGCCCAAGAAGCTGAAGAAGAAGAAGGTGATGATATTGTTTTTGATGTTGAAAACGATTCAGAAAATGACTCTGATTCAGACGAAGTTGAAAGTTCACCAAAAAAGAAGAACTCAAATGGTACTGGTTTGTCCACTGGATTTGACTGGACTGCTTCAATTTTAGACCAAGCTGATGAAGATTCGGAATCTGAAGATGAAGATTTTACTCAAGAAAGTAAGAAGAAGAAGAAGGTCAAAAATTCCGTCATTGAAGACATAACTGGTGATTTGAATACAAGAGCTCCACAATCCACTGCTGACTTTGAAAGATTATTAATTGGTAATCCTAACAGCTCTATCTTGTGGATGAATTACATGTCTTTCCAACTTCAATTGAGTGAAATTGACAAGGCTCGTGAAATTGGAGAAAGAGCTTTAAAGACCATAAACTACAGAGACGAAAATGAAAAATTGAACATCTGGATTGCATTATTGAATTTAGAAAACACTTTCGGTACTGAAGAAACTCTCGAAGAAACATTTAAACGTTCTTGCCAATATATGGAGTCTTTAACTATGCATCAAAAACTTACCTCTATCTACATAATGTCTGAAAAATTCGATAAAGCCGATGAATTATTCAAGACAATGACCAAGAAGTTCGGAAAGTCTGTTGCTGTGTGGGTTTCATATGGATCATCCTTGTTGGACCGTAAGTTAAATTCCGAAGCTCATGAAGTATTAGCAAAAGCTCTTAAATCCTTACCCAAAAAGTCACATATCGAAGTGGTGCGTAAATTTGCACAACTTGAATTTGCCAAAGGTGACCCTGAACAAGGTAGATCTCTTTTTGAAGGTTTGGTGAGTGATGCACCAAAGAGAATTGATTTATGGAATGTTTACTTGGATCAAGAAATCAAGTTGAACGAAAAACTGAAGGTGGAAAGCTTATTCGAAAGAGTCACATTAAAGAAATTAAACAGAAAGCAGGCCAAATTTTTCTTCAGTAAATGGCTCGAATACGAAGAAGAAAATGGATCTGAACAAGAATGTGCTCGCGTGAAAGCAAAGGCTGTTGACTATGTTCAGAAATTAGATAAAAAGAACTAAAAAAATTGAAATTGCATGTTAATAGTGATATAATTTAGAATTTAATTAATGATTGTGTAGGATTTTTACAATATTATTTTTATTTTTATTTTTATTTTTATTTTCATTTTAGATAAATTGCAACATATTTGTGGAAAATAAAAAAAGTTGCTTCACAATTTGCACCCAATTTAGATTCATTTTGCGCCCATTTTACAACTCCCTAACTTTGAAAAATGAAGTCTCCTAGCCATGAGAGATGTTACTTATGCCTTGGTGTCTTTTTAGTACTAATTATATTCTATCTGAAGAACTATTTTTCAACCAAGTTTGTGTCTGAATTCTATAATTCCAAGATATTCGAAAGTTTAATAGAATGTGTCGATTACGCCGATGGACAACAATGCTTGAAAAAATATAAAAATAATTTAGAGCAATATGGGAAAGCCTTTTATTCAACAAAATCGTTTAGAATCTTGAAAAAGTACGTAAAAATCTTTTATAGATATTCCAAAACTTCATACTAACATTCAAAAGTTGTATTGATTTCGCCGAAAATGAACACCATGACATTAAAATGCTAATCAAGATTCAGCACTGTTTCCATCAAAGCAAAATGTTAGATCATGCTGGTGAAGAAAATGTCAAAAAAGTTCATGAGTATACTTTTTGGAAAGTAACTTTTTTTGTCTTAAGCTTGATATGCTTAATTAGTGTATTTATCTATGATAAACTTCGAAAATTAAAATCTGGTCAAGAGATTTTTTTAAAAATTACCGATAAGCTAGAGAGTTGTTGTAAGCAAACAAAAAATGAATTGAAGTCAATTGAAAAAATTTTTTACAAAGAAAGCAATATAATGAAAGAATTTGATTCAGTAAAGAGACAACACGGAGGTTTACCCGAACAGATGTTTCTACTGAAATCAAGTTCTCTAGGTTCAATATCACCAGATTACACTGCAGCAATGATTCCATCTTGTAAAATATTTGATTCAATTGTAGAAAATTTTCATTTCGAATTACCACAAAAAGATTCTAAAGATAAACTTGAAGAACAGACTCAAACCAGTATAAAAATAAAAGATGATTTTAAACGTACAATTTTGAAAGCTTTGGAAATCAATAAGAAAGAATGTTCTAAAGATGATGGAAAGCTGAATGTCGAAGCTAATATATGCTATAAGGATATCGAGAGAGTTGATAAATATGGTAAAAAATACAAGAGGGTATTCATCCCTGGTAGAGGATGGTTATCCATAAAGCTTTTAGAGAGTGAAGAAGACATGTATGGCAGTAATAGTCCTGTTTATAAAGACCAAGAGAATAACCATACGCCAAGTTGTTAGCTGAAAAAAAAAAATGAAGACACGCTTTGCTTTTAAAAGCTTATATCTTGAAAGCTTCTATAAGTCAGATAGATGGGTGATTTTTAGAATGGTTGAGTACTTATAAGGATTCGAAGAAAGAATAGAATGATCATCATTAAAAAAGAATACAAAAAAAAGACAAAAGACAAAAAAAAAAAAGAAAAAAAAAGAGGAAATAGTAAGTGACTTCACATGCAATAATTAAGGTAAGTGGAGATCTTTGAACACACAATAAACTACATAAGATAAAATTTTAGTCATGAAGGCTTAATTTATGCTACTGAATATATAAATTTCATTAAATAAGCAAGGATTAGTTGACCAGGTCAACTCAAAATACGGAAGTATTTTTTTTTATTTTTTCAGATATACTTATTAATTAATAGTCTATTTAGATATATTTTTTTTTAATGGGATCTTACTCAGAAAGAGCTGTTTCAAAATCTTTGAAATAAAAAATAAGTTGGGACAATTATTTCACATGCATCGTTTTTCAAAACAATTGTACAAAAATTTTATTTACCTTTATTTATAGATTACTTATACACTTTCCAACTCAGTTACCTCATAGTTCTTTACAATAAGTTATCAACTGTTCTATAAATTATAGTTTTATTGAAAGATTGGGGAAATAAGTAATTTTTCAAGCTTTAAGACCCAACACAAGCACAACATCAACCAGCACATTGAACAGATGGAGCGAACAAAAAGAAAGTTATCCACGTCCGATTCAGGATTAAACCCTCAAGTTCAAACTGACAGAATAAGTGAATCATCAAGTAACTCATCGAATTTCAGCACAGATTCACGAACGGCGTCGCCTCCTGTCACATTGCCACCATTACATCTGGTTATACCTGGCGATATAAACACTACCGGTGGATCTAATGATAGAGATATGTTTACAGCTGCTCAAGCGTTAACGGATTTAACCACTAGAGGAAGTAATAATTCAACCCCTTTACCATACCAAATTCCTCGTCTTTCTCCAACTACGCCACTTTATTCAGATCAAACTTTTGAACAACCTCGACCACAATCATTGCAAACTTCTATCCCCGTTTCTCCACCAGAAGAAGAGGCATATCAACATCCATTAGTAGCCCAAGTAACTCGTGTATCAAAGCACCCTCTAGTGACCAATGCTGTGAAATATTATGACTCTTCAAAGAAAAATTTTGCTCCATTTAATTACGCTGCAGAAATTGTTGAAAAAGCAGCCATTCCTGTAGTTAATAAGATAGAAGTAAATTTGAATGAAAGATATCAAGCAAGACAAGCGAAGCAAGCGCAGAAGAAAAGAAAAGTTGATGACAAAAATACCAGTCAGGAAACTACGAAAAGAATTCAGTTCTGCTTACATATTTTAAAGCTTGCCAATGATCGTATTAACTCACTGGTGTCTGATCTACAAGAAAAAGTGACAACTCGAGAAGCAGAAGCGAAGGAAAAAAGATTGGCAGCAATGAGCGAACAACAAGAGAAGAGTAAAACAGAAATAGTGACCACCGTAAAAAAACTTATACGATTAATTTCTAACTTTAGACCTTCTTCTTTAAGCACAGATGAAGATGAAACAAATACACAAGCAGAACAAAGGGCTCAGACAATCGGTGGTCAGACATGTGAGATTAAGAATGCCATAAGAGACATAATACTAACCCTTCCTGCTGCTTTTCAACAATCATCCGCAGGACCCCAAGCTAATGATAAGGTTTTGGTTTTTGCAAAAGAGTCGTTGGATATGATATCTCGCTTAACAAATGTTTTCAATGATCAACTAAACAAAGCTGAAGCTTGGGTAAATGGAGATATAAACCAAGATGCTTCTGAATTAGAATCGAGACCAGAGCTCAAAGATGAAGCTGATGTTTCAAGTGTTGGAGACGATGAAACCCTACGTGACGAAAAACTAAAAGATATTCCTAAAGAAAAAACTTGCATCAACTGAATAATTCTGTATGTAATAATATAATGACGACTAATATATCAAGATTCTAAACGAAAAGTTCAATTTAGCAACGCCGCTTTAAAATTTTTGATATTATATATTAAAACTTCCTCTTTGGTAATTTGATTTTTTTGCAACTTCTTCAATCTGCAAACAGAATTTTTTTTTATTTTTAATTTTAGTACAGTGATCGTCAACATTTCGATTTTATTGAATTATACTTCTTGGAGTATTATATTGGATATATATATATGACATATACTCGATGTGATTAAAGTGACGATCATGATTTTTCAAGAAAAAATTGGACCTTTTTTTTCTTTATTAAACACCGATTTAACAACTTTAACAAGACTTATTTTATTGCGTACAACTCATTAATTTATTTACCCACTATTCAATGCCACTTCATGTAAGTTCATGGGAATTGTAAATGCCAGTTTGGTTATCGCAGCTGACCAACTAATCAGGTAAGAGTGAGAATATGTCTATGAAGGTATTAAGATAGGTGCGAACTACAAAAAAGCCATTACTGGATATGTGTATAATAAAAAAAGCTTTATATCGCAAGATTAAATCAGTTACCTAGCTAAGTAAAAACTCTTATGTTAAATTACCTTCAAAAAATTGGGGTAAAGGGGGTATTTGAAATTTTTGGAACTGCTAACAAATTGTACATAAGTTAAAGCGGGATTATATGCAAAACAATGATCACTACTCAAAACGGAAAAATCTGCTTCTCAAAAACTTCCCGATTAGGCAAATTGATGGATATGTTCAATATTATACTAAGGTTCGATAAAACCCTTGACATCTAAGTTACTGGATAAAGTAATTAAATCTTTAAGAACCATGGTTAATTACCATGATGGGAAATACATGACTTTGTGTTATCATACGAGGAGATATTTTATATATAAGAATGGGGTGCCTTCTTTTTAAAGACATAATCAAAACTTTGCAAATAGTATCTTTACAATTAGAAAACTAAAGAAATTCAATTTATTGATCATATAATAGTCTGATACCAAATTCTTAAATTGTAACCGAAGACAATCAAAATGTCAAACTTTATTCTCCAAGAAGATGAACTTTTCATGGTTCGTTATACTTGGGATGATTTGCAAAAACGATCAAAGAATGGCTATAAAGATTTTGTTAACAGACTTTTTGCTAACTTGATCATTGCTAATCCACCTTTGAAATCATTGTTCAATCGCGAAGAAATTGCTCGTCAACATGCTTCTCATATGGGAGAAATAATATCGTTTACTTTGTCATATCTTGATGAACCTGAAACTTTAAATGAGTGTACTTCTCAATACCTTAGAGAAAATCCTGATGTTCATAAACTTGGGATTCATTACATTGAGCCTCTAGGAGTTTCATTAATACAAACTTTACATCAGTTTTTACCTAAAGAAAAGTTGACACCACAATTAGAAGGATTATGGGTGAAGTTATACCTTCAAATGGCCAATAATTTATTGAAATTCACCAATGATTCTTCAGATGTTCAATCATTGATAAGTATTGAACAAGCAAGTGAACATGAGACTGAGGCTGAAGTAAAACCTCTAGTCCCAGCGAAGACCCCAACTTCAAAAAACTACAACAAACCTTTACCACCAACTTTTGAACCTGAATCTCCAACTGAAGAATTAGCTCCCACCAAAATCAAATTTCAACTTACAAGCAATGAAAAATATAAGGGTTTCAGAAGGAATGATGGCGTTCAAGAGATTGAAGCTGAAATTCCTCCTCGTGCAAGTGCTAGGGCATTCAACGCTTCCCAAAGTTTAACTCCAGTTTCAAGTGCCAGTCCTCTGCCTACTTTTCAAGCAGTGGAAAGTTTTACACCACCATGTGCTCCATTCGATCCAAGAGCTAGCAGAAAATTATCAAGGGGTCCTCTTACAGGTAAGAGAGAAGAATCCCCACATTCTAGCTCGGATTATGAGAGAGAAAAAGATAGCGATGATGATATTCCAACCATGAATCCTCAAAGGTTTAGAAACAATACCTTTAAAGTTGTTGGTCGTGGTAATAATAGTGCATTGAATCGAGAAGCTTCCGAAGAAGGTAAATTTGAAAAGCAGCTGGTTTCTGAATACCCTTCAGTTAGAGAGAAAGGTAAACTTTATTTCAAGAAACCAATTTCGAATACCTACGATTCTGATTCTGATTCTGACGAAGAACAAAAAGTTCATTCTACACAACCTTTTGATCCAAGATCATTTCGTCGTAGTTCTTCACATTTGAACAAAAATATAGCACAACTTCCTGAAGATGATGCAGAACCCTTAAATTCTTCAACTGCTCCTTTATTCTCTGCGAGATCAAGCGAATCCACAAAATTCTCTTCTACATCTATGAGCATTCCGGAACTGGAAGAAGAAGCTGCACTTATGGAAGAATTAATGAAAATGTCAGAACGTAAGCAATTAGTTCAACAAGCATACCAAAGACAAGTGTCGAATCAAACTGAATCTCAAAGTTACGGATACGGATTGACGCCAATTCGTGAGTTTGAAAGTGATGATACATCTTCTAAATATGATAGTGAAGATGAGTCAATGAGTGAAGCTAACGTTGCTTATGAAATATCCAATAGTCACGACGAAGTTTCTTCTGGTATTTCTAGTTTATCATTGCAAAACTCGGACTCAATGTCTTCGGCTAATTCTTCACCTACATTTTCTCCCATGCAACATGGAAAGAGTGTAATGAACGGCCAACAACAATATACTCATCAACCAAGATCCGCTTCTCAATCTAGCGAGATTAGTTACATGAAGCCACTTGATATTCCTGAACCAAGAACTACTTATGCTAAGTCCCAAGCAAAATACAGGGCTTCTCCAGGATTTATGAAGAGTAGTTTTGTTTTAAAGCAAATGCAACAAAATTCGGCAGCTAACTCTACTATTAACAAGAAACCTACAGTTAATTCATTGAAGCAAGATTCATCACTGGTTGCAGTTATTGCACCAACTGCACCAGTTGCAACAAATAGGCAAACTATGCTGCAAAATAGCCTGCAAACTTCTGAAGAAGTTAAAGTCAACCATCCAAGAGTGACTACTCCAGAAATTTTATCGGAGGAAGATGAAGATGATGAATGTTTAGATTTAATTAACCTGTTTGTTCCTGTAGCTGCTCGAAAGAAAGAACAGGACCCCGTTACTGCTACAAGAAGTGTACAGAATTACACTCAAAAAAGAGCTTCTATCCAGTCTCAAAATCAACACAAACTTCACCTGAGAAGGTCATCCAATGCTACATCTGCTGACAGTATGGTCCTTGAATGTGATCGTAAGGTATCTTTGAGAAGCAAATTAGGGTTATCCAGAATTGGATCAAAATCTTCTAATAAATTAAACTCTATGACTTCATCTACAAAAACTTTCCCTAGTTCTGATATGATATCAGTCAAATCATTTGAATCCGAGCAATCTACTTTTTCAGATTTTTCATTTGTGAATAATTCTATGACCACACCAAGTTTGAGCAGCTCGAGACGTGAACTGAGGGATGAGAGACGTATTAAAATGCCAGGTAGCTATAAAAAGAAATACAATAAAGTCAAAAGTTCAAAGTTCAATTTGTTTAGACCTGCCGTTGAAGCTTGATTAATCCTTAATCTTTAAGTTTTTTAAAAGATATAATCCCATAAATTGCAGATCTATGATCTCTGATAGTATACGATAGATGGTTGAAGATTGCAAATTGTAGGATTTCAATAATAAGCGGCAGTGATTTATTTCTTTAATATTATGTTTAATTAACTAGTAAATTTTGAGTTCAGGAACACAGGCTATTTACTAAATGCAAAAAATAATCTATAGCTCAGTCAAAAAAAAAAAAAAAATGAAGCTCTAAAATAACAATA
>JAJMDQ010000039.1:28837-55552 GCA_030573815.1 Kurtzmaniella cleridarum | reverse complement strand
ACAAGACATACAAGATTATGTATACGAAAAAAAAAAAAGTGACAATTTCTGAATTAGATTACAACAAAGAAGACTTTTGTATTTGGTAATCAGCTAAAACGAGAATTAAGTAGTTTAAACAAAAATATAATAGTATGAATATACGTCGAATGTTTTATACTTGAGAGTTGATAGATAATATTAGACAGTGCTAGGCTTCATACATTAGAATTTTCTGACAAGCCTTAAGAATTGACATTCAAAAATTAGAGATTGATACATTTCCTTAGGATGTGACACATGTTTTGTGTGATTGAACACTATTTGGTTTAAACGCGCATAAATTTGCACAGATGGGCTAATTTTGATTAAAGTTTTGAACCCTTTCTGTTTAGTTTGCCAATGTATCAGTTTTAGCAAAAGACTCATTTTAAATCTATTAAATATTGGTATAAAATTTAGCGAGCGAAAAAAAATAGGATAGAATTAAGCGAACAATTTACGTCGGTTATGTGTATTTTTAATATTCATTCGAAGGTGGTGTTTATCAAAGTTACAATACATAATTTTTTGATACTTTTTCCGAGTTTTCAAAATGAGTTTTGACTTTTTAAATATGGAACGATAAGATTTTGAGGCAGTTACCTTTATGCTTTCAAGTATAAATATAAATTTATCTATGTTTGATATGATGTTGTTGCTTCCAAAAGGCCACAATTTCATGATCTACAAATCAGCAATGCCGGTGAAGAGGCGCTTCAAGATTCATTCGAAATACATGAGGTACTATTTTTTATTATCAGTGCCTAAATAAGTAAAAGCCAAAAACTAAATTAAAAGCCCGCAGAAAAAATAATGATAAACCAATTTGGAATTTTAATTTAGTGTAAGAAAGAAATTTCAACAATATATAAGAACAATAAAACCAAACATTGATATTCCTGAGTTTGGGTTGATTTTTGAAACATGGCAACCAATTAAGTCGATGCATAGACAAACTGAAATTATCAAGTTATTAAAGTTTTAGAGGATTAGAATATAAGATTTTCGGTTATCCAGATTATTACAGTTGATATGCTTTGACTCAAACTTGATATATTCCGAGTAATTATAATCTACTATAAATATCAAATAGTTTGAAATCACTTTACTAATTTTGCTCATTGACTTTAAAATACGAGGTATTTTGTGGTATATGGTACGTTTTTTTAAATGCCTTAAATTGGAATCATTCATGAAATGGGAAAATGACCGAGGGAGGAGAGGAGGTTTTTTTTTGGATGCAAAAATTATCTCCTTTCCCATTGATTGAAAATACATATTTTCTAAAAAACAAGTAATCGATAAGATAATAAAATTAGTTTCCATTCATTCCAAGTATTTTAATCCGTTTTGACAGGCAGTAGGATAGAATTTAATAGTTTAGCATTTCTTAATTAATCACTAAAACATAACCATATTATTAATCTTTAAAATTAAAATTATTTGTTTCTTTCAATAAAGCCTAGAAAAGCCTTCTTCTTCGTTCTGCATAATTTTCATGCAAGTTAAAACAAAATCAATAAAAATTTTTTAATCTTTATAGTATACTGCAACCTAAACGTCACAAAGCAAACTGTAGTATACCTAATCTTTACTACAATGCCCATATATAATGTGTATGTTTTGAGGGGGTATTTTTTTTTATGATATTAAAAATTTAAACTTTATTGAAACTAGTAATCCATCTTCATATAACTTACATTGATTGAATAGATCACTTCAAAATATCGAACCTCAATACTGAATACATACGACGATGTCGACATTCTTTGCGACTAATTTTACAACAATAAGTAAGTTATGGCCCTTGGTAGAAACTTCCACTTTAAAAGAGGATATATGTTCGGATATATTAGACAACAAAAAGACAGTTAAATGTAATAAATTCTTCACTAGAGAAAGTATTTTCGCAATATATCAAATACATGCAACCATCGATTTTATAAATGAAGTTTTAACTAATTCAGATTTACACAAATCTGTTCAGCAACAATCACATCTCAATGATAAGCTAATTCGCCTTAGTAAAATAAACAGCAGAATTTTTGATATTGGAGTTAACGAGTATACTATTTTGGGCAGATATTTATTTGAAAATATATCGAAACGATGCCATGTATTATCCTTGCCAATATCGTTCACTCTAGAGTTTACAAGATTTTATTCTTTATTATGTGAAGAGCTTTTAAGAAATGGGAAAGACATTATTTTACCTTATGAAAGTAAAATCTCTGAACCAATTGTTGTAACCCCCAATCCAACAGTTTTTCAAGAACAAAATCATGTTTACAACAATGACAACAAACAAATAGAAAAAAGTCGTAAAAATTCAACTTTTTCTTGCAACACTGCAAACCTAGAAAAGATTGAAAGATCCAAAAAAACCACAATGGATGAAAATGAAACTTTTAATGATAACCCCAAACTCATCATGAAACATAATGTTGAAACACCAAGTAAAACTAACATTTCCTCAATCCAGCAAACATCTTCCATAGCAAACTCTGAGACTAGAAGCTATACTACCAATAACGCAAGTGTTAGCAATAGTGAATTATCAATAACATTTTCCCAATTATCATTAGATTGTAATGAACAATCATCTATAGCTAGCGATCGATCGTCTAAGTTAGGCAAAGTTTCAACATCCGGTAATCTTCAAAAGCAAAATAGTGATAGCCCACAAGAAACTATAGGACATACTGAAGCAAAATTTCATTCTAATGATAATATTTTTAATGATTCAGACAAAACTTCTAGCGATAATTTTGAATTGACAACTGGAGAAGATGGAGAAGAAGGCGGCGAAGAAGAAGAAGAAGATGAAGACGATGATTGTTTTGTATTATTAAACTCTTTTAATGCTCCTATAATGAACTCAAATGAACCTAAAAAGCAAAGACTTAGCCTAATTGCGAGATCCAGAAGAAACTCTTTGGCCATCGATTCTGATAATGCATCTATTGTACTGAGAAGCAAATTTAAACTCTTAATTAGTTCACCTAAACATAAATTTGAAAAACCACATGAACCAATTAAAAGGAAAAGACGATGATGCTAAATATGAATCAATTTAGAAGAGAAATAACATAACTACATTTCGAAAAATCCCAGCACATCCTACGGCCCAAACATTCACGATTAATAATTAATGAAATATATAGAGTTAAGTTCATAATCCAATATACCCATTGAGGATGCCACTTTTCCAATCAGTTGCATAAAACTAACACATCTTAATTATAGTGCTTCAATAAGATTTTTTCGGAAAGTTCAAATCAAATCAACGATACTAAAAGTAACAATATTACACTAAAATATTACAAAGTCTCTATTTCAAGCAAACCTCATTGTTGCATCCTGAAGCACCATCAACACTGCATATTGCTTGAGTAGCACCGTAGGCACTAGCTTTTCTATTTAAAACAGGTTCATTGTTAGTGTAAAATTCTGGTTGAATGGTTGCACTATGAATTCCATAATGATGTAAAATTTCACGAACCAGAGTAACTACTCTAGTAAACGTAGCTTTATCAAGATACTCAATATCTTGTGGAGTATCTTGAGAAGCATTTCTATTCAATTCCAAATGTAATGAGGCAATTAAAATATCTTCATTCAACCCCCAAATATGGAAATCATGGACAGACTTTACATCATCCAACCTCACAATTTCAGATAACACTTTATTCGAATCGACTTCAGCTGGAGCAGCTTGTAACAAGATTTTTGAAGCTCTTAAGCAAAGGGGAAGTGCGGAACTAAATATGATTAAAGTTATAATGAGGGATACTAATGGATCGGTATAAAATCTCCAAGAAAAATCAGTTTTCCAAATAAATAAACCTGTAATGATAACACCAACATTACCTAAAGCATCACCTAAAACATGTAAAAAGACACCTTCCATATTCATAGATTTCTTTTTAGTAGAGGATCCATGTTGATGCGTAGATGAATGATCACGATTGTGTTTATTCAAAAGAGGACTGTTTTCGTCATTAGCTGAAAGTCTACCAACAACAGTATCAGGGAAATAATCAGTTATATTACTTGAGGATTCATTACCATGGGTTACCAAAGAATTGCCTTTTGCGTTTGCTTCTGGACTAGATCCAATGTGTGATTCTTCATCAATATCTGCATGAGAATGACCAGAGTCTTTATGAGAGTGAGAGTGACCGCCAAGTCCACCATGAGAATGACCGTGTTCATGGAAAAGAGCTAAACCAAGAACGTTACTTAATAAACCAGCTGCACCAACAATTAAAACAAGCTTTGGCAGTTTTAATTCTTGTGGTTCAAAAAATCGTTGAATCGCTTCAATAATAATAGTAAAACACAAGGCTAAAAGAAACACAGCATTGATTAATGCACCCAATATTTCAGCTCTTTGCCAGCCATATGTATATTTACCATCCGCTGGTTTGTTATTCTTGACTTTAACAGCCCAAAGTGCAATAACAAGAGAAATAATATCGTTAAGCATATGGAATGAATCAGCAACGAGTGCCAATGAATGGACAGAATATCCGACTATTGCCTCCAAAAGAAAGAATCCAACATCAAGGACCAATAATGATACAATCCTGATTTCTTTCCCTTTCATCATTAGTAAGTGGGTTTAACAAAAGTCGAAAGAAAAGTCGAAAGAAAAGGATTTAGATTTAATTATGTCAGATTCAAAATGCTAATAGTTCTTTTTTTTTTCAACTTTAACTTTGGTTAACTCGCATCAAAGTCTTTGTTTAAAAGTATTTTAGTTACGCTCAATTTTTTTTTTTTATAATTCGTTTGGAATGTGCCGGTTAAATGGCTCAGTTCTTTTATTTTTTTAAAACAAATAGAGACTTAAGGAGAACCAAAGCTAAGAGAAATACAAATATTATTGATAACGGGTTTGGTTGACTGGAGAGATTAATTGGTTGATACAAATATTTGATGAATCAATTTTTGAGAAGTTTTGGTTAAAAGATATTGATATTGTACTTGTAAAAAATTAAGGAAATAAAAAATAGGGGGTAGCATATAAGGCTTTATTTATTTTTTTATTTATATATTTGCTTATCAAAATCAAAATATTAACTTAGGTCAAAATAGGCTTTAATTTAATATCACGCAATATATAGAGATTAGGTTTGATTATACCGTATTCTTCCCAATGTCTAGAGGGGGGACTATGTACAGACAAAACGGTTTATGCTATTATTAACAACCGTTTTAATCAATTTTTAAATGTGTTAATAGTTGATATTACGTTCTCTTTATTTTTAATATATTATTTTTTTCAACCAATCATTCAAAATCGTGGCTTTTAATTATGAATTATCATGGAAATTATCAAAATTTTGTCTGAAAGTATCAGACTTTTATCTGAAACTATCTTTTATCAATATTATATATTACTCCGAATTCTTGAAATTACCTCTGATATATATATGGATTTCTTTTTACAAAAAAACTTTAAGTAGTTACAAATTATTACAGTTATAATATAATATTAAATATCTATCTAAAACTGAAGGTGGGAATAAAAACCATGAAAATGATCTGTAAAAAAATATAAAACAGACAAAAAACATGTAATAAAAAACCCACACCAAGGTGATAAGGGTGTCCTTTTGCTTAAAAGAATTTTAAAATAAAAATGTATAATTGATTGTTTCTTTTTAACAAACGGTAAACTCAATATTCAAAATATCGAACAAAATATTCAATCATTGACAAAATATCAACGATTTTAAATGGATATAAAATAAACCAGATCTAACATAAAATCTGCAAACAAATGATATAAGAATCAGTATCTAGTAGTAACTAACGTAGCGCCATCTAATTAGAAGTAGATGATCCTAAAAGTTCGTTAAATGAAATCTTTTGACCGTGAGGAGTGTAGGAAGTTGAAATTTGAGATACTGGTGCACCATGTACGTTTTGTTGATGCGGAGGTGTTGGAAAGTGACCAGCACCATTAATTTGATAATTGATGTTACCCAGTGGAGTGTGTTGATAAGTGTATCCATTTTGAACAAACTGATTACCTCTATGAATCAAAGGGTGACTCATTGGACTAGGATATACAGGAGGCATTGCCGGTTGTCCATAAGGAGCCACTGGGTAAATCAAGTGAGGATGAGGTTGTCCAGGAATCGTGACAGGTGGTGGAGCCATCATTTGGTTTGCAAGAGGAATAGTTCCACTTTGAATAGTCATGTTTGCCTGTAAAGGAGAAATAATCGCAGGACCATTGTTACTGGAGTTTCCATTAACATTATTACTTACATTAGAATTAGAAGTAACATCACCTTTAACTACTTGATTCTTAGGGGAAGTAGATTTAAACGTTGGCTTTGGTAAGGCTAAAGCAGCTGGAGAAGAATGAAAAGATGACCCAGCATAAGTATCTTCAACAGGTTTTTTACTATTTGAAGCCAGCTTCGATTTTTTCTTTGATTTACCTGTAGAGCCTGAATTGGCAGAAACTTGGTTATCATCAGCTTCAAAAGTGTTTCCAGAAGGTCTAAAATTTGGTTTAGAACCATTTGGTAAACTTTGTTCATGCTTTAATGATTTTTTACTACCTTTTGAAGGTTTTTGATCATTAGTGAAAACAGGTTGTGAACCATTAGGAAGTTGAGGTATAGAAACACGAGTGCATTGATTTTGTTTTTTCAGTTGCTTTTTGTTGCCACCAAAATCAACTGCTTCACCATTTGGTAATAACCGAACTGGAGGACGAGCAGAGGTGGAAGAAGAAGGGGGTGAAGAAGACGAAGCTTGTTGCTTTCCCTTGGTTGATTTTTTTTTATTGGGGGCGCCTTTTGGGGGTAATGCCGACCTTTGAGGCTCTTTGTATGTTGGTTTTGAATGTATTGGTAAAGGTAACTCGTGGGCCATCATGATTGCAGTTAGTTATATGTATATATTTACTAAAACTTTTTGAAAGTGTCATAAAATTTAAAGTTACTGTTTAGTAAAGTGGTGATGTGGTAAAGCAATAATATATTAGCAGGAAGGGGCCATGGGCCATGAGCCAAGCGTGCTGAAAATTACACACAAAAAGAAAACTGAGCAATAGGATGCAAGATCGGTGCGGTATATGCACAACAAATATGCTAAATTAAAATTTTAGACTTTTACACATAGGAAAAAGAAATTCCAAAATTCCATTTGTTTTTTTTGTTTTTTGCAATTTTTCAATATTTTTTTTTTTTAAAGATTAGACTGTTAGTCTTGCGTTATGAAGGAGTGTGAAACATATACTCAACAATAGTTTTACTCTAGTAAGTTGGTAATATTTTGTAGAAGCCAAAAGATGAAACAGCCACTTTAATAAAGACATCGCAATTATGAACAAAATTAACTAAAATTATTTATAATGATGTATTTGAAATATTACTACGTAAACAGCTACGCAACTACTGAACACCAACTTTATAAACTACATTTTAATCTCAAAGTGTAATTCTGAAGCGAACCAATAAGCCAATATAACTCTTTTTATTTTGAGCAACTCTCTCATTAAAACTTTGTTAACTATATATATTCTCTAACTACAAATTGATTACTTTTCTGAAAAAATACTAGAATGGTTTATGGTACAGAAAAATCACCAGAGAATCTCAGTACTTTAAACGCCCTTTGTCAAGTATGTTGATTTGCAACCATATAAGTACCCTTAAAGTATTTTCTAAATACAGTATTAGTCATATACACACACCCTCCAGTTATATAGGCTTCTGATTTGTATTCGCATTTTAAAATTTCTATAATCAAACTATGAAGTATCAAACAGTATGACTCTTAATAGTAATATGCGATTTTTCTCCATAAAATACCATAATTTCTTCTTCCTCCAAATGCAAGTTAGGCAAAGAATAACGATTACAAGTCATCATCAATATTAATTACATAACAGACTTAATTTCCTTTGAATTTATATACATACATACATACATATATATACATACATATATATATATTACGTCGTAATTAATGCAATATATAACCATGTTCTTAACCTTATTTCAATTTACCAGAGAGTACACCGGAAAACCCTATTAATACCATACCAGCCAAACACCATAACATAACTAAATTCAGAGAACCTCTATTGAAAGCAATAGCAGAACTAAACATGGATAAAGCGACTACAGTTAAAAAGCCGCTAGTTCCTGCCATAGTTAACCCAAAAATATAATTGAGTTGTCTTAAATCAATATTTTCTCCAGTATTAAAAGCTAAAAATACATAACCACAAAAAGCTCCAATGGGTTGAGATAATCCTCCTAAAGTGGCACTTATCAAAACCGCTTTCAATTTAGCGAAACTAGAGTTTCTTCCTGCCATCAGATAATATAACGGTAAACACATCAGAAACCCTTCAGTGAAATTATGAACAGTTAAACTTAAAAATATTTGAAACCCAACAGCTTTATTAGTTTCGGAAGTAATATAAGTTACAAAACCTTCTGGAAGTTTATGCAAAACAATTGCTAATGTGGTTTCCACAGCAATGAGTAAAAGGTGAGATTGAGGGTTAGTGACGTGGTGATGATGCTTTACCGGGTCCTCTAAATCTTGGGAAAGAGTATCGGAATGATCGTGATAAGGCTCCGAATTACATTTTGGTATTGATACAAAATCCAGCACACTTCCTGTAATATTAACTGGTGAAGATACCAATCTATCTTCAAGATTGCTATTCTGATTAAAAAGAACTACTTCAGCGGAAGCATAACCTTTACATTCACCAACAACATCATCATCCGGGGTGAAAAAATGAATAATAGATTTTTTGCGATACAAAAGTGAAGTTGTTTCGTCGGGGTTCTCAGTTTCGCAGTTATGATTATGATCATGACAAGAATCTTTTGAAACTGGAGCCGCCAGATTTTTAGGTGTTTGATATTGCGAAGAAGATGGAACGCAATCAACAGAGCTTGTGTTTGAAGTTTTCAGTGATAAATGCAATTCATCGGAGCTACTTATAAGCTTATCATGCTGAACGTCATTATCATTCTGATGATGACGATGATGATGATGATGATGATGATCGAGATCTGAACCATGTGAATCTGTTGTAAGAGGCACTTCATGTACGTGTGATTTCCCATTATGACCTCCATGCTTACAATGAACCACAGATTCACTAGTAATTAAATGTAAAATCATATTGAAGGATAAGCATAGAGCTATACCCAAGGTAAATGAAATAAACATGTGCATACTCAACTGTTGAAGAGTTAATCCTTGTCCTTCATCATAGGATTTTTGCAAGTAAGATTTGGCTTCTGGTAAAAGACCATATAAAGCGGCGAATGTCAAACACCCAGCACTAAAAGAAAGACATGCATTCATAAATCCATAATTCTCCTTAATAGTGAATTCAAACCGCCGAGTAATGAACCTAGGAAATACTAAACGATACAAATCATCAATGAAAATAATGAGACATCCACATACACAAAGGCAAGACAGAAGGAATGTCAAGAAAAAGCCTTGATTCAAGTCTATCATATGTGGTTTAAGAAATTTTTGCAAAATTGCCCTTCTTTAATGTGTAATATGTAGATAATCAATTAAGTTTATTTACTTTCGAGATATGACCTTAGAGGTTATTGATATGCAGGCTGATAAAAAGATTAATACTAACAAGGATCGAGGCGAATTGGCAGAAGTATGATATACGCTTGGTGAATATACGAAAAAAAAAAGAAAAGAAACTATATTTGTCATCAATGTTCAGGTTTCATTTCAGGTACCGATGTTGAATGATCTTTATATATTAATAAAATAGTAAGTATATGTATATATCCATGTAAATAAATACATAAGCGGACATATATATATATATACAGGCCCCAAGTTTCTTTGACGGAAATAAGACTATCGGAAAAGAAAAGACCAAGAAGAATGGGGCCCCGGATTGTAAAGAATCACATTTCTAATCCTTTTTACCAACATTATCTAACTCTATATCTTTACTATTGAGGGGTAAAGAAGAATATGCACCATTGTTATCACCTTGATTTTTTCTCCATGGAATTCTTCTATGATTGTGATTTTTACCAAGAGCTTTCCTCTTTTTAAGTCCGCTCAAATCAGTACTTCCTTTGTTGATATAAACAAATAAGTACATACCTAAGGCGGCTAAAGCAACACAAGTTGGCATTAACATCATTATCAAGTATTTTTCAGAGATTCCTTCTTCAATCTCAATACCTAACTGTTGATTTCTTTGCTTTTCCTCTAATTTTTTCAAATCTGCATGTTGTCCCTTAGATACTTTAGTACCTTTAGATAATTCAACAATAACGTATTTGTCTAATAAATTGAAATCTTCATCCAGCACATTATCCGGCTGAATACTAAGCAGAGCTCTTCTTGTATATTTATCGTCGCCAATCCACTCTTCAAGGATTTCAAGTGGGAATAATCCTTCATCTTTATCAATCCAATCAGAAGTGAAAAGATTCCCAGTTAATGTACCACCAGATTCAATTATAGCAGACCTTTTCCTTTTCCAACCCACTTGCTTTGCAGATTCTCGAACAGCTGTTAAATGAACTCTCACTTTAGTTACATTTTCACTAAAGAATCTACTATACCAAGTCACAAAATAAGTTTTACCAACAATAAATCTAGAATTGTCCTGAGGAGTACAAAAAGGTTCTGTCAAGGTATCTTTACCAAGTCCCTTCTTGGTATAACGTTCAGGGGTACATCTAATAATAGGATTAAGTTGCCTGTAAGTTAAATCCTCCTCAATATATTCAACTTCTTCATGGATTTGATCATCTTTCATATTATGAGCCTGCAATTGTTCCTTATTGTAAGTAATTGTAGTTGCTTTAGCAAAATATGTACCATAAGTTGGAGAAGGCTTTTGAGTAAGACCACCCTTAAGCTTTGGTTGAATAGTTTTTGGTAATCCTTCTTTGTTAAGAGATATCCATTTTTCCAAACCATTGGTGGTAGCTGGAGGTTTTGTAGCAAACGTCACCCCTCCTATAACAGTTGGTGTAACAATTTCTTTTTTTCCATCATAAATAGTTCTTACCCAAGGCCTTAAAACCTCACTACTGGTTTCTCCAGCTTCTAACTTAACCCTCTCATCTTCAACCTTTTGGTATTCAGGATTCACAATCTTCCCCTTTGCTCTCTTCTCAAGTGGGGATGATGTAATTTGTGGATCTAAACATGCAACCGTCTGTATCAATACACATGACGCCCATAAAGTCGAAAGCTTCATGCTGAAATCAAATAATTATTAATTTAGGATCTAAGGTTTTTGTTTAAATTTCGATTGAGCCAAAAAAGAAAGACAAAAAAAGAAAGGAAAAAAAAAAAAAGGATAAGGAAACGAAACACACTTTAGCGCGTTTGTCCGTTGGAGCCGATTCAAACAACTGGTAAATAATTAGAAAAATGATCGACAAATGAGAAGTCGTACTTTTTACCTTATACTATTTCTAGAGATTTCTATTGAGATAATCAATCAAATAAATCGAATTGACCTATTCTTTTATAGTCTAATAAATATATACAGAATGCCTCTATCAATTTATAAAAGTAATTTAATATCGGGATCAGCGAATAAGCTAGAAATGATGATTTTGTCTTTCTTTCCTTCAAGCTCAAACTACATCATAAGTATCGAAAATTTACAAATGTTCCTTCTTCTAGTGAATAGTAAACTCCAGGTCCACGAGATAAACGGCACTAGATATTCAATAGCATGAACGAGTTTTTTTCTATGGCAAGAAAAATTCCATCATTGAATACATGAATTTTAAGTATAAAATGAAACTATGCTAAGATTGCCAAAACTAACTAAAGAAAGGAAAAAAAACTTTCATTGATATTTTTGCTTTTCTTATAGTTCTGGAAAAAAAAAAAAATCACCATAGAAACCCTGATTATATTAAAACATAAAAAAATTGCGACTAATCCGGGTAAATAGTACAAAAGATTACACTTCCCCATTTGAATGGTTAGCAAATAATCTATTGGTGATATAAGTGACTTCATTCCATAAACTAGGACTTTCCATTGAGTTAGGATTCCTAAATTTCACCGATTCAAGTAACTGATTAAACTGTTTAATTGTGCCAGAATAATTTTGAATCAAATGGGGTGAACTTGAAGTCAAAGTAGCTGCAATAAAGTCATCAGGAAGCTCACTAAAAGTAAGTGCGAAAATATATGCCGTATACAAATACTTTGCGATAAGTTCTTGATGATTATCACCATTTTGAGCAATAGCTTGACTAATTTTTTCATATTTGTCATTGCATCTCAACACCATATTCAAACATTTAATCTTAAATGTAGATTCTTGTAAAATTTGCCTACTTTTAGATTTAGCAAGTAATTGCTTTTCATGTAAAGATGATAATACTGGAGTATCATCATCTTTAAATTCAGAGTTCTCATTAACCGTTTCTGTTTCCACATCTGTAACCTTGTTTTGGCCATTGAAACTAAATAATCCCGGACTCTTTGAATCTAAACCTATAGTACGGACCAAGTTTTGAGCTGAATAGTAGAATTTCAAAGGTTGATTATACATCATGGGGAATGGGAAATAGTGTTGGAAAAGCTTTCTAGTGTATTGTTCATAATTCTTAGTAACAATATATAAATTGTATTGATTTATAGCATTGAAATTGGAATTTATAAATGAAATTAAAGCTTCTTCATTAAGGTCTAACGCACGATTATCTCGTTTCAATATAAAAGATACTATATCGCGAAATCCACAATATTTTTCGTAATTTTCGGTGATCAACACTGGTAATTTATGAGCAGGTGAAAGATTTGTGTTATTTGAAAGTACAATTTCAAAATCAGCTTTTTCGGAAGCTAAAAACCATGCGCTTGCTATACATTCGGGCTCTATAATCAGTAAAGAGTCATCACAACCCCAGGCGTGTAATTGGAACATCGAATCCTATAGATTTCAAATTGTTTGTAGTTTTAAATGATTTAAAAAGCAAAATTAGCAAAATAATTCAATAATTGTATAGTAGTACCCTTTCTCTTTAACAAAACAAACAAAGAAAAAAAAAAAATTAAAATTAAAATTTATAATAAAATTAAAAATAAAAATATTATAATATAACCAAATTGAAAATAAAAACTAATATGAAAACTAAAATACAAATATCTAAGTAAAGTGTTCGAGTTATTCAACACCAAAAACAATGTTCATCCCATCAGAAAGAAAGAAAAGACTAAATCTAGATATTATAGGTCAACTCGAAGATGAATTAGAGGTAGATAAGTTGAATTACGAAACATGGCAAAAGCTTATTCAACAAGTTCTTGCGAAGGATAAGGAAGAGCAAGTGAGGGCAGTGATGGGCAAATATTTAAGTATTTTCAAGTTTGATGGAGACCAATGGTGTAACTATATCAACTATGAAATGAGTAGAGGAGAATTTAAGAATGTTCAGAAATTATTCACCATGTGCTTGGCTAATACCACCAGCGTCCCCCTTTTCAGATTGTATGTTCTGTATGTGCGTCGAGTGAATGATGTTATCACTGGGGGTGACAAAGCTAGAAGTACCGTGGTTCAAGCGTTTGAATTTGCAATTAAAAGAGTAGGCTTAGACATCAGCAGTTCAGATCTTTGGGAAGATTACTTAGATTTTTTAAAATCATGGACCCCTGGCCAAACTTGGGAACAACAACAAAAAGTTGATTCTATTAGGAAAGTATATAAAAAATTATTACAAACTCCTACCGAAAAGTTGGAAAAAATTTGGTCTGTTTATACCAATTGGGAAAATGAACTTAACCCTGCAACTGCAAAGAAATTTATTGGAGAAAAATCAGCTGAATATATGTTGGCAAGGTCTTGGTACACTGAATGGACAAATATTACTCAAAGGAAATTACGCAGGGATACTATTATACCATTTAAAACTTTTGATGAAAATAAAGATCATAGAAATTTAATTCGCTCTCAATTAAATTTATGGTATGCTTGGATTGAATTAGAAAAGAAAAATAAATTGGAAATTAGAGATGAAACGGTTGTACAGCAAAGAATAGAGTTTGTTTACCGCAAAGCCCTTACTACAATTCCCTTTGCTCCAGAATTATGGTTTTATTTCAATAAGTTTTGGCTTTCAAGCAATGAAGAAGCAAACTTGAACAAGTGCATTGAATTATTAAATGAAGGTTTAGTGTTAAACCCTCGCTCTTGTATTTTAACTTTCCAATTATCTGAATTATACGAAAAGGAAATCAGTCCTGAAAAATCCAAAGAAACATTTCAAAATGCTATCAATACATTCCTTGCAGATCTTGATGTTGTGAATAAATCAATTAATGATTTAATATCAAATGCTGAAGTAGAATCTGTAAACAATAACGATGAAAATATGGACATTGATAGTGATGATGAACAAGAAACTCATCAGGAATTGACTCAAGGCGCTAAAGTTCTTCAGTTGAGCGAATCAGATGTGGAAAAATTGTCAAAATTGGAAAAAATTCAACTGGAATTAAATAAAGTGATCACTCTAATTTACACCAAATTCATGATTTCTACCAAAAGATCAGGCGGCATTAAAGAAGCTAGAAGTGTGTTCAAAAATGCTCGTCAAAGCTTTAAAGCAATTGGACATGATTTTTACGTTCAAAATGCTTTAATTGAATATTATTCCGATAAAAGAGATACAGCAAACAGAGTATTCCAATTAGGGATGAAACTGTTTAACAAAAATGGTGAATTTTTATTGAAATATTTAGATTACATGATTATGATTAACGATATTGAAAACATGAGAGTTTTATTTGAACAAGGATTAACTACCTTGTTGAGAGAAATTACTACTGAAACGGAAGGTGTAGAAGAAACTCCAACAACTCCATTACAAAAATACCTTAAATCTAAAAAGGATAAAGATATCTTAGAAAAAAAGGAATACATTCGAGAAATGTTTAAAAGATTTTCTAAATTTGAAACTAAATTTGGCGACTTGAATGCAGTAAAAAGTTTGGAAAGTAGATATGAGCAATACTTTCCTGATGATGATCAATTGGATCTTTTTAGTGATAGATACACAGAACCAGGAACTATTGATGCCATCAAACTATTCGATATGGGATATTCAGAAGATGAATTACCGAAGCAAACGTCGTTCAACTTTAATCGTACGGCACATGTGGAAAAATCAATTAGTGATACTTGCAATGAAGTGGAAAATTATGATTTAAAAATTAATGAGACAACTGCTCAACAACCATTAGATGACCCTAACCAGCAATTTGTTGGAAGTACAACATACAACTTACTTAGAGCTCTTCCGAGTTCATCTTACTTTGGAGGTTCCAAAGATCATGTGTTTGATTCGAAAAAAATTGTGGAGTTACTTTTAAATATGCCAAAAGTACCAGGCCTTGATATATAGAATAGAATAGAATTACATAATAATTGAATTTTTTTTTTTTCTCCTATTATTCAGATGATTGTGTAAGTTTCAATAAGTGTACAATTCTATTTGTGCAGTTTGGGTGCAAAATTAGGCTTATACATAGACATACAAATATATAATATGTGCTTACTATATAAAAACTTATATTTCCACATTTAGCACCCAATAAAATCGACACTTATATGAATTTAATTAAGTTTATGAGATCAAAAGCATTTGAAGCTCATGTAGACGGATATGCTAAAGTCAAGAGTAGTCTATTTAATATATCGATGTTGACTTTTTTCGTTATATTTATTAACTTATTGAATTATTTTGTCTTGGCAAAGATTAGCTACCAGATGCCCGTGGTGGATGTAGTGGATGTCCTTAATTCTACTTCACCCAAAATAGCTACATCGAGTCAAATTTATAAAATCTTAGAAGATATCTATCTACGAAATGAAAAATACTATTTGGCTAGAATAAATGAATGTACAATAATAGTAGAGCCTAGACTTCAAATAAGTACAAATAGAATTACTATTTATTTCAAAGAAGGTTTTTATTGCTTTATCAAATCGAAAAATATTAAAAACCCATTTTTCACTCCTATAGCCACCTCAATGACAAATCCTATTAATATTTTCCAAACTCAATCGTTCGAAAATTTCCTTGACCCTATATATGGCATCCTTGACAATAATAATTATAAAAATAATAAAAATGGCAATACTCGAATTACTACTAATCAACTCATTAAGTTTTTCCAATTAGTATCAATATCTCGATTAGGTATTATTATATCAAGTGTTTTGTTCTACATGACATATTTTTTTTACAATTCTACTGGATTTAAATTGGACCGAGAATTATTAAAATGGTGGTTCACTCTATTAACCTTTTGTTTGATTTGCGCAATATTCACCGGTCTTAGTGTAATACTGGTTTTAATGATTATCATCAAATCACCTCAGTTATTACTCCATTTGACTTTAATTATTATCACATTAATCTTCGCATGGGAATTAACTTGTACAATATATGGATTACAAAGATGTATGACAATATATAATATCTCGAAAAAATCTAGTGAATCATTACATCTTAAAAACACTTCATCTTCAGAAATTATTGGGAATAGTTGCAAAAAAACCGAAAAATTGAAGCTTGATTGTAGTTCAAATTCAAAATCACCTGATATTCTATTAGAATCCAATAATAGATCAAGTTCAATAACTTCAAGTGTAATAGATTGCTTTGAACAATTGAAGAACAGAGATAGTCCTCTTTCACCTTCAGGTAACCCGAAAATTCGATCTCCTCCTAACATTGCTATTTTAAATCACAATCCACAAAACATCGATACCCGTAGTGTTAGCGCACCTATAATTTATTCACCTATCACTAATTCACCATTGTCAGCTAATCCTCCTAGTATATACAAGTACCCATTGGAGCTTAAAAAAAGTGGAGTTTCTAAAGCTGGTTCTCAAAGAAATATATAATAATCCAATAATGCGATATTGATAATTCTGATAAACTTCAATTACATTCAATTTAAAAAAAGTTTCTTATTGCTATTATACATTATTTACATGTGATTAAATAAAAAATATTAGTTTATCGACGGTTTTCAGCATCAAATACCGAGATGAAGTCTTCAAAAGTAGGTTTGAAAGCCCAACCATCTATAGCTTTGTAGATATACATTATATCTTCAATGGAAAGCTCTTTTGAAGATTTATTAAGAACTTTATCGGGTATAATTTTGAACATATCTTCTTCGTACCCAGGTGCCAAATTTTTCATATTTTGTCTCACCGAAGAAGAAGTTTTGTAAAAAAGAATTCTTAGAATATATTCGTAAAGATCAATATCAATGTCTAATTGGTCTTTTTTAGGAATTATTTCTAAGATGACTAAATCACCAGATTCTGAAGAAACTGCTCTTTTAGGTAACAATAATGGTTGGTCCCTTATTAAGGTATTTGGATCGTGTCCTGATCCACTTTGTACATTGGGGTCAGTGCTTTCTGTGAGTGCCACAATTTTAGTCTCGGTGAAAGTATCTCTTTTAACACTGGTTCTATTTCTCTTAATATGAGGCTCCTGGGCAGTAAATTTAGAGCCTGTATGATCTGAAGTGAAGCAGATCATTCTAATCAAGCCATATTTTTGTAACCAATTACCGTATGCGCAGCACATGATCCATTGAGCGAGTAATGATTCTCCAAATTTAATAGGAGTTAAATTACCTACAATGAGTAATTCATCGCTTGTCTTATCCATAGGTAACGTGTTTGGTTGGATTAGCTTATCCGTATGAATCATATCATCGTATGACTCCCAAACGTACCCATCTTTTTCATATAATTTGAAATTTTCGGCGTTATTGGTTTCTAATTTTAATTGATTAATCCGTTCCTTCCATAATGTTACATTATTCTTATTGCATTCCATAAGAATATGGTTCTTTGGTTTCAATTCATAATTCAACATAGTTGAGAAAAGTCCATACCCTGGGAATACATCTATAATGTCTAATTTTTTGGATGCATCTGGGTATTGCAGTTTTAAATTCAATTTATCAATAATTTTTTGACACTCATCTGCTTTCACCAAATGTTTGAATCCATACTGACTACCTGTTAAAGAATTATTTTTGAAATGACTTAAAAGATGAGGGTTAAACGATCGTAAATTCTTGGGAATGTGCATTATACTGTAGAACCACAAACGGGGTATAATATAATTATATGTACTAGTATGCTGCTTAGATCAAGAGTTTGAATATAGCTATATCTTCAACTTTTCAGTGCTAAAAAAGCACTTGAGATAAAAAAAAAATTAAAAGAAGAAGAAGAAGAAGAAGAAAAAAAAAAAAAAAAAAACATGATATATACATATGTATATATGCTTAATTTTATTTTTTTGTTTGCGTTTCCCGTGTATAAGGGTTGCGATCAGTGACAAGACAAGCTATTTAAATCAAAAGTTATTCAAGTTGGGAAATAGTTAACAACTTTACAACCAATTTGGAGTCATTACCACTTTAATTTAAATATGTCAATCAACGCAGCTGTTCTTGTAGAAGGGTTCATAGAGTCTATTAATAAGGGTGTTGTGCCCTTTCTTTTAGAAAGAGGCGAATCAATTAAATACAAGACTAGTTCCCACAGAAATACTTTGAAAATACAATCGCTGACAACTAATTCTAGAAGTATCAATATTCTGGCACAAGATGGTTATATCTATCTTACCAATCTTCGAATTGTTTTTGTTGTTGTGTCTAAAGGGGACATAGACTCATTCCAAATAATGCTATCAAATACAAAGTCTTTGCAATTTTCTCATAAGCTAGTATCGCCGTGGTTTGGCGCTAATTATTGGGAGTTTTTGTTCAAAAGTGTTAATTCAAATGATGGGTTCCCGGTGAATGATTGGTTTAAGGGAACTATTATGTTTAATGACGGGGGCATATTTAATTTTGTTGCAGAATTAGATGTTTTACTTAATGACATTATTAATAATTCTCATATTGATGAAGAACTTCCTCGCTATTCAGAAACTTAATTTTTGAACAGTATATTGCAATATTTATATGTATTGGATAAAGTTACAATTGGGTATTAGTGGATTATATAAGTTTATTAATTTTACATTTATTTATTATAATATATCTTATACTGTAATTATTTCGTTCCATAAAAAAAAAAAAAGAAAAATCATTATGATCTAATGACTTTCAAAATTAAAATCCTTTCTAGGACTGTTCAACAAATTCTCGTTCATTGAATGAGAATCGATGCTAGCATTTATTTGTCCATCTAGATTATGATCCTCTGCATTGACATTTGGTTGAAGGGGTTCCCCCATTTGTGATTCTTTTGGGAGCCCATTAATATGTTCAGAATCAAGCTCCATTTTCTGTTCATTCATATTAGGTGTTGGCTTATTTGTTTCGTTTTCAACTGCAAGTGAATTAATATCATCGGGCATTGCCTTTGAAGTAAATGAAGCCTCAGAGAAATTATTTTTCTTGAGCTCATCTAATTCCATATTAACTGTCTCGGGTTCAACAGTACCTCTATTAGATTCTGGTCCTAGAGGAGTGTTCTGTGTATCATCTTCACCTGTCTGTACTGAAGGTGTCCCACTTTTAGTGTGCAAAGGTTTCAATGCATATACCATGTCAAATTCAGTAAAATCAATGAACTCTGGTGGTGCCTTGTCGCCATAAATTGCCAAGAACTTTGACATAGCTAATTCTTCTAATTCCTTGGCATCTTGATAAACGATTGACCCTTCTTCATTGTAAATTCTTGCGTTGCTAAACATCAAATGGATATCTTCAAGAAATTCTCTGATACTTTTATAAACTCTTGTATCAATTCTTTTCCTGATTGTATCAAGAGCAATTGGGTTACGAATTAGTATATAGTAATCGGGGTATAACTTTCTTGATGGTTTCACCAAAAATAAATCGCTGAGTCGCCTGTCATGCTCATTTACATGCTTCATAATCACGTCGTAAATTAAATTCATGTTCATTTCCAACTCGTCCCTCTCATCTTGTGAAAGAGGATCGTTACTTGGCGCAACTCTTATCAACAACGCACCTTTCTTAGGTTTTCTACCTCTAACCCCAGGTTTATTTTTACGTGGTCTACCAGGCTTTGGAGTACCTGTGCTTGACTTGGGTCTCTTTATGGTACTTGCATCCTTGTCAAGAAGTTCATTGTCAATTTTTCTCTTTCGACCAACAGAGTTAGTTCTTGATTCAAGGAAAGTTTCGTCGTCTACATTTTCAGTTCTAACTTTCTTCTTCCTTCCTCTTTTCTTTGGAGCTGGAGCGATTTCCTCTTCTTCTTTATCATCATCTGATACAATACCTTCAATTTTTCTAAGCCATTGTTCTTCAGTCAAATTATCATCATAAGAGGCTGCTTTCCTTTCACGACTTCCACGTCCATACGATTCGTCCAATATTTCCTTTTTCATGAAATCAGAAGGATCCCGTTTATAAATATTAGGTAATTCACTCTCGCCGTACAACCGCGTAGGATATGTAGCTTCTTTGGTTTCTGCAGCTCTTTCTTCATCTAATTGTCGGAAAAGCTTCAATTCTTCATCATTTCTAGCTATTACTTGATTAAGTTCATCTTCATCCATTTCGTCATCGGTATCATAACCACCACGTGCTTTACGTTCTTCCTCCTTTTCGATCAAAGCTCTTAATAAGGCCTCTTGTTCTTCGGATGTCGATTTATTATCAAATTTACCAGCTTGAATAACTTTACCATCAATTTCTAATTTTGCATGAGCTCTTTCCAAAATCATTTCTTCAACGGAATCTTCAGTGATAAGTCTTAAAATTCGAACTTCATTCTTTTGACCAATTCTATGAGCTCTATCTTGGGCTTGTAAATCTTGATGAGGATTCCAATCAGTATCAAAAATAATAACTGTATCAGCTGTTTGTAAGTTTAATCCTAAACCACCAGCTCTAGTAGATAAGAGAAAACAGAAATAGTCAGAATCCAGGGCATTAAAATGTCTCAACATATCAGTTCTATCATCTGCTTTAGTACCCCCATCTAATCTCATATATTTCATGTTTCTAAGTCTCAAAAAGTCTTCCATTATATTCATGATTTGTGTCATTTGGAAAAAGATAAGAACTCTATGACCAGATTTTTTGAATTTTGGTAAAATTCTATCTAAAAGTTCAAATTTACCTGCTACTCTCCAAATTTGATCATTTGTTTCTGCAGTTGGATTAATCAAAGTTTCAACTTCTTCATAAACAAATGGATGGTTACAAATTTTTCTCAATTGCATAATTTGGTTATTAGCACCTTTAATTGTAACCATTTTATCACCATCTTCAGGATCACCAGCAAATATGACATTATGTTTGAGCATTTGTTGATATAATTTAGATTGCAATGAAGACATTTTACACTTAACCACTTTTTCAACCTTATTGGGCAAATCTTTCTCAACGTCCTTTTTAAGTCTTCTTAAAAGAAAAGGACGTAAGACCTTATGTAATCTACGAATAATCAATAAAGTTTCTTCTTCACTTAATTCTATCTTATCTTGACCACCCGTGTTAGCAAAAGGAGTGTTAAACCACTCATCAAAAGATTTGACGGAATTAAAAATTTTTGGAAGAACAAAATTCAACAATGCCCATAATTCTGGTAAGTTATTTTGAAGAGGGGTACCAGTAAGGATTAATCTATAATCACTGTGATAATTATGAGTCAAGGTTTCTGAAAGTTTGGAATTGGAATTTTTCATACGATGACCTTCGTCAATGATCATATGCACCCATTTAGTTTTAGAAAGCAATGCTTTATCCTTAATAATATATTCAAATGTAGTTAATAATAATTGAAAGTTCCCAATTCTGATGTCATGCTGCATTGATTTACGTTGATTTGGAGTACCCTTATAGGTGATCTTCTGAATCCCCGGTGCCCATTTCTCAAATTCTAAATTCCAATTTGTTAAAGTGGAAAGAGGAACAATGACCAAAAATGGGCCTCTGGTCTTTTTAATTTCAACCAAGTATGTGATTAAAGAAATGGTTTGAATTGTTTTACCCAAACCCATCTCATCTGCTAAGATACCATTCAAATGATTATTGTAAAGAGATACCATCCATTCAAGACCTTTCAATTGATATTCTTTTAATTTACCACCAACAAGCATTTGAGGTTGTTCAGTCACTGATTCTTTTACTCTATGAGCAACGTCATAATAGTCCATTTTTTCTCTACGCTCTTCATCAGTCACACCTTCCGATTTCACTTGTTCTTCCTCAACTTCAATCTTTCCACCTTTCATTTCTCTTTGTTGAGCTTGTTGACTTTGAACGGCTTGTGCTAATGAATCCAAAAATTGATTTGTTTGTTTCAATAATCTAGTGATTCTAGTGTCTTTAGTGTGATCCAACAACTTCATATAAGCTTCTTCATCGTTCAGCTTTAATGCAGCCAAACGTTGCTTGACCATCTTTTCATTACGTTTTTGTTCCTCTTTGAGAACTTGGCCGTGGAAACTATTAATTCTATTAGAAAATCTTGTTAATTTCTCTCTTTTTGAATTCAATTTGTCTTGTTTTTTCCTTTGATTGGCCAAAATTTGAGCTATCATGTTCTGGTGTCTTTGATTTTGAGCTTGGACCAATGAATAAACTTGTTGTCTATATAATTCTTGAGTTGTGGTAACGCTTTCGATGGAAAGTGTGTTGAATTTAGCTAAAAAGTTTGGATGGGAATTAGGAAGTAAAGATTTGCTAAACCATAATTGAGACAAAATTTTACCCCTTATTTGTTTTTGATATGGTAAAAGATCCAATTGATCAAGTTTCATTTGAGTAATTTGTTTGTCTTCATTATCAGTATCACCAATTTCTTCTATTTTCAGTCTTAATAAGACGATATCATCTTCAATGAGCAATTTCCTTGACATTTCCATGTTTGAATAAACTTCATCCATGCTTATACCTTCTGGAAATAATGAAGGGAACTCTAAACGGGATGTTGGTTTATTGAATTTACTAAAAGAAATATTACTTACATCTTCTCCAACCAAGTGAGGAATTTCGAATGCATCAACCTGAGTTTGAGGTTTATTAACCGATAAGATTTTCAACTTGTCAACATCTTTATTGGCAATAAGCTTTTTTAATTCGACTGGAACCTCTGGTTTTTTGAAAATGTTCTTGGTCTCGGCTGGCCCCTCGGGTTTAGTCTTTATATTCCCTGGTAATGTATTAGCTACGCCAGATGGAGTTTGTACTTGGCCTTGAACTGTTTGTGGAATTGCTCCTTGTTTAAACATTTGAGGAGTCATTTGCAAGTGATTAGATCCCATTTTTTGTCTATCTTGGTTAATACTTTGTGATGGGAACCCTTGTTTTTGATGGGCTTGCATCCCTGAAACTTGTTGTTGATTGGCATTCATTAGGCCTCCTTGAACTACTTGATTAGGCATTGCCGCCTGGCCTTGTATATGAGCTTGTGTTGGCATTTGTTGATGTTGAGGTATAGTAGGTACCTGTGGTGGACGCGTTTGACGCTGCTGTGCACGAGCTTGAGATTGTTGTTGCTGTTGGAGTTGCAATTGGGCGTGTTGTGGTGAACCAGACTGTGGAACTTGTTGCTGTATTTGTGATGGGACTTGTGGAGAAGCATGCAGTTGTAATCTACCACCGTGTACATTATTTGACGCAGGGAGATAACCAGAGTCATTAGGGAAAACATACTGCTCGTTAGTAACAAATTGAGCCAAGTTATTTGGGATTGGAGGATTTCCAGGAGCGGGAGTTTTCATGAAATATTTCATAACTTGAAACTGAGCTTTAAGCATTTGAAATTGTTGAGCAGTAAAGGCTGACTCTCCAGAAGCGTTATAATTATTAGCCTGTTGAACAATTGGGACCTGGCCTTGGCCTCGTTGTAGTTGTGTTTGTTGTTGAAGTTGTGGTTGAGGTTGTGGTTGTGGGTGTGGGTGTGAAACTTGAGCCTGTTGCTGTTGAGGTAGTGTCGCTTGGGATTGAGATCTTTGTTGACGATCACTTAAGTTTTGTATCCCATTATTACTCATCATCATTCCATTCAGCCCACTACCAACTTGTTGTTGTCCATACCCATAAGCAGGATTAGACATTTGTTGTCTGGGTGTTTGGTTTAATTGTTGACCTACCCCTTGCTCTTGTTGTATTTGAGGAGACTGATGATGTGACTGTTGCATATTCTGAGTCATTTGAGCCTGTTGCTGCAGTTGAGCTGATTGTGGGGTCAGTTGTTGAACTTGACTTTGTGTGGGACCATTTCTGTTGTTCAAGGATTGTTGGTTTTGTTGTTGTAACAACTTGATAATTTTACTCAAATGAGTAAATTCTGGTACATTGACGGCCTGTTCCCCAAATTGAACCTTGAGTTGGTGCCATCGTTGAAAGATTTTTTGGATATCTTCCCTCAGAAACTGACGATTCATTGGAGATAGCTAATGTCAGTAAAAAAAAACCTATTAAATGAATTATCAATACGTCGCGTTTATGTGTAGGATTGGAGTCACCAACCTTGATAATTCTGCATCCAACAAATTTTCAGTGATTATTTGTTTTTTTGTTTCCTTTTTTTTTGCGCGTTTACAAATTTATTTTTTATTTTAGAAATACTTTAAACTGTGGAGGCCTAAAGAAAAATAAATCAATAGTGGATTCTAAAAGACTTTTTCAACTTCAAATTAAAGCAATATAAATCATTAGATGCCGCCTATTTATTAAGATAGATACTACATTTTATTATACTCAACATATTACTGGATATGTATATATTTATGTGCTTACAATGTGCTTACATTTATCAGGAATCATCGCTCTTTAATGTGATTAAGTTACCAATTATTTATGACTTCCCAGGTGTCCAAAGTGTTCCGGTTCCTCTAGGAGCGTAATTAATTTTATAAAAATTTTCTCGTTTGACATTCCCCGCTTTATCAACGTTAACATTTTTACTTTTGGTTTCTGATTTCTTTTTCTTGTCCTTTGAACTGAACGATTTACCCGTTTTCATATTTAAAGAATCGTAAGAATAAGAAGTGGAGTCTATAGTACCCTTAAGATCTTTATAAAATTGTTTATCCTCTTCTGCCTCCTGCTTCCATATGCGTGGGTCCATTGTCGGTGGGCGATATATATCATGAGTGTTGAAAATAAGTAACTCTGCTTCATTGATGTTTAAACATTCAATGCCAAAACTCGTGGCCCATATCTTAGAAGTAGGATCTTCGGTAACTAGTTTCCACAATTCCGAATATTCCAATGACCCCCTTTGCACGGATTTGTATAAATTATGATTTTGCTTTATGCATGCTTTGATAAGATATTTGATTCTGTTTGGAATTCTAGCTTCTTCGTTTTGGTTTATGTCTGATGAGGGCTTCAATGGAGTTTCAAAACCGTCATAATCGAATTCCTCATTGGGTTTTTTCCTCAATCCATTCCTATTACCAAATTGAGGGAAATCTTTGACTAGAGGTTGACGAATTTGATGTTGTAAACACTTTTCCCAACTGATTGAAGACTCATGTTCTGATTCAAGTAATATATTACTGTGTAATCTGCTAGCTGGGGCTTCCTCCTTTCCCTTTCCCATTTCTCTCTCCTCTTCTTGTTCTTGTTTTGGTTCCTGATCATTGGAATCGTCTTCCATTAAGTCGTCGATGAATTTTATCGCTCTTCTGGCATTTGCTGCCACCATGGTGTGTCCTCTCTTGGAATATTCAAATTCATGAAGAGTATAAGATGGGATCATTATGGAGAGATCCACATCTTCAGTGAAATTCGCTCCAAAATATGAATTGACATACTTTTTGTTGAACCATCGCTGAATATTACCAATTCCATGAATGAAAGCTGTGTGATCAAATATAAGATTAACTTTTCGATGGGCATTTGATTTATCTTCGATACGTGTTTGTAAGTACGACAACTCATCGGAGCCACTATGACTACACTCTAGGTTCTTTATTTCACCTGCCAGTTCAGTGGACATGATTTCTTTCCTTCTCTACAACATGTGGATCAGTAGGATCACTCAAGTAGTTAATATCAAGTTAAAATTTCGGTTTAAAAAAATGCAATGGTTGTTTTTTTTTTAATTTTATTTTTTTTTCAATTACTCCTTATACAGAGCAAAAAATAGAAAACAGAATAAGCAAGATTTTACAAGGGTAAAGAGTCTTGTCTTACAAAATGGCTAGAGTATATCACACAGAAATTTTAATATATAATAGTACTACACTTGAATTTTTCAATCATTTGTTTATTACATTAAATAAATCTAAGCTCATACCAGATGAGATCTAGAAACTAGTTGTTAGCAATTGTTTAATAAATACAATCAAATAGGTTGTTGGTTATTTCGATATCAGATATAGTCAAAAGTTGAATTCATCGAGCTGAAAAGCCCTAACATTAGAGATGCCAGAAAAAACATATAATATAAAAGATTCATCATAAAATCGAAATTGGGAAACCAAATGTTTCAATGATACATACTTATTGGTAGTAATAAATCTCAAAGACTAATGTGTTCAAAGAACATCTTAATCTTAACTTTGTTGATGTTTAAGAAAAGAAGAAAAAATTTTCAAGCTTCAAGTTTGCCTTTTCAATGGTTTTTTTTTTTTTTTTTTTTTTTTTTTTAATAGAATATTATTATAGGCTCATGGGTGTGAT